>CAUYQG010168935.1:0-26084 GCA_963574415.1 Tarsius wallacei | reverse complement strand
TCTTTCAACACAAATACAAATACCAAAGAATGAATTCATACTGCCTTTTTTGGGACTTTCATACCAATAAAAGCAAAAGTTATATTATTCTTATTCTGACAATAAAAATGTATAATTGAAGCCAGGCTCGGTGACTCAGTCAGTAATCCCGCATCTTGGGAGGCTGAGGTGAGTGGATTGCCTGAGCCCATGGGTTCGAGACCCGCCTGGGCAGGCGAAACCTCATCTCTACAATAAACCAAAAAAATTAGCCGGGCGTGGTAGCGCACGTCTGTAGTTCCGGCTACTCGGAAGGCTGAGGCGGAAGGATCGCCGGAGCCCAGCAAGTCGAGGCTGCGGTGGCCGGAAGCAGTCCCTGCACTCCAGTCTGGGTGACGGAGTGAGACGCCAACTCAAAAAAAATAAAAAATAAAATAAAAAAATATAAAAAGACTTAACCTGTTCATTGCAGCACCATTTGGTACAGCAAAAGATGAAACAATCCATGTGTCCATCAGTAAGGTACTGGTTCAAGAAACTAGAAGACATCTACACAATGGACCAATGGGTGCTATGCAGCCATAAAGGTAAGGAGGATGCTCTCTGAATATTGCTGTGGAGTAATCTCTAGGATGTTTTATTAAATTTTGTAAAAAGTGTATGGTATGCTACTATTTATCTAAGAAAAGGCAGGTATGGATATGTAACATATTTAAATGTATATTTTGTAATGAAAGGATAGACCACAAAATAAGAGATATATCAACCAATGACAATGTATGTTTGGATCTTAATTCAAATAAGCACACTGGAAAAAAAATGAGATAATTGAGCACTTGCTGGATAGTTGATGACATTAGGAATTAATAGTATTGTTTTTAGTTGTGATAATGATGTTGTGGTTACATTTCCAAAACATGAGTTCTAAAGAAGCTGAATTGTCCATGCACTACTGTGCAATTACATGTTCTCAGCAAGATCATCTCAGAAGGTGATCTCACAAAAGTGACCCATGAGAAGAAACTACCTTTAAATACCCACCAAGTCGGACAACCAGATGTAGATCATTAAAGTGGAAATTTTTTTTTTTTTTTTTTTGAGTTGGAGTCACTCTGTCGCCCAGACTGGAGTGGAGTAGCCGCTCCTGGCCACCGCAGCCTCGACCTGCTGGGCTCCGGCGATCCTTCCACCTCAGCCTTCCAAGTCGCTGGAACTACAGGCGTGCGCTACCACACCCGGCTAGTTTTTTGATGTATTGTAGAGATGAGGTATCGCCAAGTTGCCCAGGCGGGTCTCAAACCCGCGGGCTCAGGCAATCGACTCACCTCAGCCTCCCAAGGCACGGGATTACAGGCTGAGCCACCGAGCCCAGCTTAAAGTGGAAATTAAGTAAGAACTTCCCAATCTAATATCTAATCTAGCTTTCCCTCTTTAGTACAGGAAGAATTTAAAAATTAAAATTAAAAAAGCTCATTCTGGGTAAGAGAAGTAAAAAGTAGAAAAATAATTTCCTACAGCTTTCCAGCCCAAAGTCATAAATTGGGAAAGAAAAAAATTTTGGATCACATAAAGTTCTTGCTTATTATATTGACTCACTTATTTTTATTACTGAAATGAGATTTTTCTTGTTCCTTGATAGGGCATGTAGAGTAACGGTTTTCCCAAAGATGTTCATGTCCTAATGTCAAGCCCTGTGAATATGTTACATTTCATGGCAAAAGGGACTTTGCAGATGTGATTAAATTAAAGAGCTACAGATGGGGAGGCTATTCTGGATTACCTGAATGGGGACAGTGCAGTCACATGGGTCTTTATACAAAAGGCAAGAGGGTCAGAGAAGAAGATGTAAAGAAGGAAGCAACAGTCAGAATGATGTGACCACAAGCCAGGGAAGGCGGGTGACATCTAGAGCTGGAAAAAGGCAAGGAATGAATTTTCTCCCACAGCCTCCAGAGACAACACGATTTTGCCAGCACCTTGATTTTAGCCCATGATTTCTGACCTTCAGAATTGTAAGATAATAAACTCGTGTTACTTCAAGCTTAAAAAAAAGTGAATCCTAAATACAGATACTTCCTGAAATGTTCTCCATATGAATATGATATCTGGTATTTCCCTCAAAATAATTTTGGAAATGGGGAGGGATATAGATGAAACAAGATTGGCCATAGGTTAATAATTGCTGAAGCTGGTGAATGAGTCCATGGTGATTCAATATACTACTCTCTTTAAGTTTATATAGTTTTAAAACTCCCATAGCAAAAGAGTCTAAAAAGGGAGAGAGAGAAGAAAGAGAGAGAAAGAGGGAGAGAGAGAAAAAATAGGGAGAGAAAGAAATCCTTCCCTTATACAGTATGCCATAATTTGTAGAAACCATTGTCATATGATTAGATGACGGGGTCAGATAGAAAGTAGCTGACCCATTCTGCAGAACCATTTTGTACACAGAAATAAAATCCCCGGGCCACCCTCGAAAGTGGGTTCAAGAATCTGGGACTTGTAAAAATGGTGTGTCATTTGCATGTTTGAATATTCATGAACCCATCAAAGAAGAGTGTCCTCTGTAGGCCTCAGTGCCCTGCAGTCCCCGTGACCTCTTGACAAGCCCTCTCCCTCCCCAACACAGGAAGGCAGCTTTGTTGGGCCACTCTCATCCTCTCAGACATTAACCTCACAAATGGAATGGCGACAGCTCAAGAGATTGGAGTGGGGTCATTCTCCATAACAGAACTCCACAGACATACTTGAACACAAGAAAAGATTTCACAAGTCTCCAAGATAAAAGGATCCCCTGAGACAAGAAGCAGTCCTAGAGCTGATGCAGCCAGATGAGGAAGGTATTTCAGTAAGATGAGGCAAAAGTACCAGGCCACCAGTACCCTGCTGGAAGTGAGCCTCTTGGTGTGGCAGACCAGGCAGAGCGGGTGGGAAGAGGCTGGAAGGCACCCTCCGCCCCAGCATCTTGAGAGCAGCATCTTTGAGGGCTCTCTGCTCGACCCCATTGCCTTTGGGAAGCCCTGCTACCCCAACAACTGGGGACCCTGGCAAGCAGCTGGATCTGCAGTGCTGCGGGCATAGTACTACCCACTTCCCGAGGCAGGCAGTCAAGAGTCATTTCATGGATATATTTCCCTAAGCATTGATTTATTCCTATAGAGTCAACTGATCAGCTAAAGAGCACATTTCCTCCCTATCCTCAGAGAGGGCCTGGAGCATCCCTGAGCACCCCCACCCAAGAGCCCACCCTGGGGACCATTGGCTCCCTCCTCTCTTCCCTCCCCTCCAACCCAGGATTACTCCCATGCCTGTCTGTCCCACTGGACACACAGCCCAGGAGGTCCTCCACTGGCTTGACTCTTCTTTGTGGTTTGGGGGCCTCTTTGGGCCTCCAAGAGTTGGATCCTCCCTGCTCTTCTTTAAAGCCAGTGAATGGCGGCTGGGCTCAGCCTGTAATCCCAGCACTTTGGAAGGTCGAGACAAGTGGATTACCTGAGTTCATGGGTTCAAGACCAGCCCGGGCAACTTGGCAAGACCCCGTCTCTACAATAAATAAAAATAAAATAAAATAAAATAAAGCTAGTGAATGAAGCAAGCCCAATTAGGGGGGGTCCAAGGACTTTGACATCCCTCTCTCAGTCATTAACAAGTCTGCCCCTTCCTTCGGCATTCCTTGTTCACCGAACTTCTCCTTCCCCTGGACTGTCCTTCCTCCTCATCACCTCTCTGATCCTGGCTGTCCTCAAGATCTAGCTAGAGTCTCACCTGCTCCAGGGAGTCCACACTGATTGCCAGCCTCACACAGAGACCCCTTCCCTCTTCCTTTTTGAAAATATATTTTATTTTAAGGATGTGTGGTACAATTCAGGATTATGTACACAAGTGGACATCATACAGGTAAAGTCTGGGCCTCCCTTTGGTACCCACTTTGCATGGTTTGAGATCAGGTACCCTTACTGATGTTGTATCTCCCCCCACCACCCTGGCAGTATCCCACACCTGCCAATTCCTTTCTTATAGTATTATGGTAAATCTTCAGGGTCTACTTATGAGTGAGAACATGTGGTACTCTGTTCTTTGTTTCTGTGATAGATCACTGAGTATGATAGACTCTAAATCCATCCAAGTTGCTGCAAAGTCCATATGTTTGTCCTTCTTTATGGCGGCGTAATATTCCATTGTGTATATGTACCACATTTTTAAAATCCAGTCCAGCTTTGATGGGCAGCATGGTTGGTTCCATGTTTTTGCTATTGTGAATAATGCTGCAATAAACGTGTGTGTGCAGGTATCTTTTTTGTAGAATGATTTGAGTTCCTCTGGGTATATTCCCAGTAGAGAAATTGCTGGGTCATATGGAACGTCAATTTCTAGTTCTTTTAAAAATCATCACACTGTTTTCCACAGGGGTTGAACCAGTTTGCATTCCTACCAGCAGTATAGAAGCATTCCCTTTTCTCCACATCCTCACCAGCATATGTTGTTGTTTGTTTTATTAATGATGGCCATTCTTACTGGAATTAGTTGGTATCTCAATGTGGTTTTGATTTGCATTTCTCTGATGATTAATGAGGCTGAGCACCTTTCCATGTGTCTTCTGGCTGCCTGTATATTTTCTTTTGAGAAGTGTCTATTCATGTCTTTTGCTCACTTTTTAATGGGACTGTTTGTTTTCTTCCTTTTGGCACGTATGAGTTCCTTGTAGACCCTGGATGTTAGATCTTTGTCAGATATACAGTTGGCAAATATTTTTTCCCCATTCTGTGGGCTGTCTCCCTGATGATATGCTTCTATACTTCAAAAATCCAAGAGAATCTGTCAAAAACATCCTTGCACTGATAAAGGACTTTGGCAAAGTCTCGGGTACAAAATAAATGTGCAAAACATAGTCGCATTCTTATACACCAACAACCAATAGTCAGAGAATCAACTAAAAAGCACAATCCCATTCACAATAGTCACACACAAAAATGAAATACCTCAGCATCTTCCTAACCAGAGAAGTGAAAGACCTTTACCACAACAACTACAAAGCACTGCTCAAAGAAATCCAAGACACAAACAAGTGGAAAAATATTCCATGCTCATGGATAGGAAGAATCAACATTGTTAAGATGTCCATACTACCAAAGGCAATCTACAGATTCAATGCAATACTCATTAAATTACCAACATCATTCTTCTCAGACCTGGAAATGACAATACAGAAATTCATATGGAAACATAAACGACCATGAATAACCAAAACAATCTTCAGCAAAAAAAAAACAAAGCAGGAGGTATCACACTTCCAGACTTTAAACTTTATTATAAGACTATAATAATCGAAACAACCTGGTATTGGCACAAGAACAGGTATATGGACCAATGGAACAGAACAGAGATTCCAGAAGCAAAACCTCAATTTCTCAACCAACTCATCTTCAACAATGCCTCCACCAACAACCCCTGGGGAGAGGAGAACCTATCCAGTAAATGGTGCTGGGAAAACTGGTTGATCACATGCAGAAGATTGAAACAGGACCCCTACCTATCACCATACACAAAAACCAACTCTAAATGAATCAAAGACCTAAATGTAAATATAAATGTAAAATCTCAAACCATAAGCATCTTAGAAAATACAGGAGACACCCTTACGGAATAGGCAACCAATTTCTGATCAAAACCCCAGATGTTCATGATAAGATAGACAAGTGGGACCTCATTAAACTGAAAAACTTCTGCAAAGCAAAAGTTAATCATCCCTCTTCTTCACAAACTGTCCTCAGTTGTTTTTTCTTTGCTTTATGCATCCCAAGTAATACCACCCCAGTCAGAAAGGAGCTCTAAAAAATACTTTCTGATTAATGGATTCATCAAGCATAACAGAGCAGTTTGAGGACAGATAACTATGATGGTACCTGATACTTTCACAGAGCACTTTCCATTTCAACTCATTGGGCTGATTTTGAAAGCCCCAGAGGGATGGGAGGGGGAGGCATAGACCAGGACCCTTCTCTTCTTTGCCCTTTCCTACACTTCTAGGGCTCCTTTGGCTCAAACAGCCGTGGACCTGGAACAGTACTCTGCATGCCAAACCCTGTGGATTCTTTATCATCATTGCTTCTCACCACCCTGAGAGGCAGGTAGTCAGAGTGTCCCATTTTACAGATGTGGTAACTGAGGCACAAAAAGGCTAAGTAACTTACCTAAGATCATGCAACAAGACAGTGACCCAGGCACCGTCATACCAGGCATTCTGCCTTTAAAACCTACGCATGCAACCTGCCCCCAGCTGCAAGAAATAGCACAGCCACCGTGGGCTGTGCCTGGGAGTCCTCCCGAGAGGAGGAGGACAGGAGTATACAGACCTGCTTGGGGAACTCAACAAGGAAGCAGACAGAAACTGAGGAAACGCAGCCGAACTGAATGCTATGTGCTCAGCCAACCAGCTCAGAAGAGTGGGGATATGAAAGTGGTCAGAGGAGAGTGGAGTGGCCAGATCCTGATTCTTTGGCTGGACAAGGGAGTACCAGAGAGGTAGGGGGAGGAGCAGGCCTCTACCTAGAGCATGAAGGAGTCACTCTGGGCATGGCAGAAGGCCTCTGCTACGTGCCAGACACCATGCTGGGCATTTGTTATAATCCACCTCGGGAGTCTCAGGACAAAGGGAGAAGGTTGGGGAGAGTGAGAAATCCAGTTAACTGGGCTGGATGGCACCAGAGAGCAGGAAGAAGAGCTTAGACTAGTTGGAAATAACCAAAGAATGGCTTTTGGTCACCATTTAAGCCTTTGGTTGATGCTCCATTCTGATAAGTCAGGATAAGGGAGCCCAGGGCTCTGGCTGGCCCCCATTAGATGTCTTGGAGAACTCAGACCAGGCCTCCAAGTTGAATGGTGCATCAGAATCACCCACAAGTCTTTTTTAGCCATCTGCACATTGAATACTGTAACATCAACCTCGCTGTTACTTTTGGGAGGAGTGGGGAGGGCGCCCCCTTTGTGTCCCGGCGTTGAGCCGCCCAGCTTCCCCTGAAAGAACCACAGAGGTGTTTTCTTGTACCCTCAGGTTGGGCAGGACTGGGATAGGCTACCATGGATGATCCAGGGCCTAATGATAGGTACAGCTGTCACAGTAGTGGCTGTCAACCTGGGAGATTTTGCCCCACCCCCCACTCAAGCATTTAGCAATGTCTGGAGACATCTTTGTGCAGTGCTGCTGGGATCTCGTGGGTAGAGTCCAGGGATGCTGCTAAACATCCTACAATACACAGGACAGCTCCCCACAACAAAGAATTTTCTGGCCCACAATGTCAATAGCACCAAGGTTAAGAAGTTCTGGAGTAGAGCTAGGGGGTGAGAGGGGCTGAAATCCAAGCCACTCCCTGGGAGGAAGCTGCCTCTACCCCCAGGAAGAGGCTTCTTTTCCTAATTAATCCAAATGTACTGTGAGGACTAACCTATCATGGTAGCGTTAGAGGGGAAGAAAATGTCCCACTGTCACCTAGGCTGTGATTTGTGCAAAAAGCAATTTAAAAGAGACAGTCTTTAATAGAGGTCAAAAAGTCAACCCATGTGACGATGTCACCTCGTCTCCTTGGTGGCGAAGACAGCCATCTTAAAGCACCGTGACACACCCACACAGGTGGCAAATGCGATGCGATCACAGATTCTCATTGCAGGACTGTTTCTAACCGTGAGGGATCAGAAATGACACAAATGTCTACCAGTCTACCAGTTGGAAACAGGCTGAACAAACAAAAGAATGGGGCGACGTTCAAGCTGCAGAAATGAAAAGGACATCAGAACACCATAAGTGAGAAACGCAAAGTGCAGGCCACCGTGGAGGCCAGGGTTTAGGTGAAGAGGAAACTTGGTAACCATATGGCAATTGCTTACATTCCCCGGAGGTGGTGGATTTCAAGCTGAATGGTGCATCAGAATCGCCCACAAGGCTTTTTTAGCCATCTGCACGTCAAATACTGTAACATCAACCTTGCTGTAACTTTTGGGAGGAGTGGGGAGGGCGCCCCCCGTTGAGCCGCCCAGCTTCCCGACCCGGCCGTCCACCCCGGCCACCAGCCAGCGGCTTTAGACAAAGGCCTGCAAGTGGCCTCCTTCCCTAATCACTCCAAGCGAACCCGCGGAGATTGTTTCCCTGTCCTCAAGTGGCCGCTGAGTGAGAAGTTCATGGCGTGCGAAGGAGTTCCTCCGCAGGAAGAGCTGGGGTCGATACGGCAGCCTCCACCGCCCACCCTCTCTTCCTTGGCGGAGGACGCCAACAGAGGTCTGCGTGGAGGTGGCCGCCGGCCAGGGTCAGACCTGGCCCTCCAAAGCCCCCGCCCCCGCCCCGCCCCCGTCGAGGGGAGGAGCGACGGCTACAATGGACCCTCCCGCGGGCTTTGTACGCGCTTGGAATCCAGCTGTCGCCGCCCCTCCGAGACCCCGACCCCGAGGGCGCGCAGTCCCGGGCCGCCCACCACCCGGACAGCATCGGCAGCCACCGCCCCGGCAGAGCCCAGAACCGCTCCCTCCCGCTCCGTAGCCCCGGTCACCCCCCGAGATGCCAGTCGACTTCACCGGGTACTGGAAGATGCTGGCCAACGAGAATTTCGAGGAGTACCTGCGCGCGCTGGGTAAGCGCTGCCGCCGCGCGGGGCGAGCCGGGAGGGCAGCCTCGGCCACCGCCCCGGGCCGGCCCCCAGGCTGCGAATCGAGGACCCGGGCTGTTGGGGTTCATTGGTAACAAATGTCTGCTGGTTGGGCTCTGGACGTGGGCAATTTTTTGAGTGAAGCTGGGCTTGGTTTGCCGGTTTTGTTTTTAAAGGGTTAACCTGAGGGCAGAAAACTTTGTTGCAAAAAAATAAAATAAAAACAAAAAAGGCGCAGACCGGCTGCACTTAGAGACCGCGCAAAGCCAGGGGGAGCCCCAACAGCGTCCTGGGCGCAGCGGGCTGCTGGGGCCCCGCTACCTTGGGAACGGTTCTCTGAGTTTTCTTACCAACCATCTGTCCCCCCATCCCGCCCCCTCTCCCCCGCCCCCTCTCCCCCGCCCCCCGCAGATGTCAACGTGGCCCTGCGCAAAGTCGCCAACTTGCTGAAGCCAGACAAAGAGATTGTGCAGGACGGCGACCATATGATCATTCGCACGCTGAGCACTTTTAGGAACTACATCATGGACTTCCAGGTTGGGAAGGAGTTTGAGGAGGATCTGACGGGCATAGATGACCGCAAGTGCATGGTGAGGACTCGCGTGCACCGGGTGTCTCCTGCAGGGAGTGGAGGAGGGAACCCCGACTGAGGGCTGGGCGATTTCATTTGAGAGGGGAGCAAGGGCCTGTGTCTTTGGAGGGAGGGACTGGAAACTGCCCACTCCCAGTCCCCGCGGGAGGCAGCACCCCGCTCCATCCAAACTGGACGGGAACAGTTAGGAGGCTGCCATTTGTTGAGTCTCCACTGCGTCCAGGCACCCTGCCAGGTGCTTTATACACATGACTTCACCTAGGCGTCACACAACCTTTGAGGGAGATACGAATACGCCCATTTTACAGATGAAGAAACAGTCTCAAAGGGATGAAGTAACATGCCCAGAGTTGCACAGCTAGGGAGGGAGGGGTTGGGCAAGAATCCCAAGCTAGTCTGTGGACTGTGTTCTTTGGCTGACTTTGGGGTGGTGGAGGCAAAAGGGGAAAAAATGGAGGAAAGAAAGAACACAGGGAACCACTTTGAAGTGTAAACTTCCCTCTAGGAAACTGGGGACACCTTGATCTCTGCTGGAAGGCCTCTGACCTGCCCTTCCTTGCCCCAAAGCTGGGATCTGGCCCCAGGCCACCCCCCTCCACCCCACCCCACCCGACCATGTAGTGTAGCTGAGCTTCCTTTGAACCTTGCAGCCAATGCTTACTCAATAGGTCAGTGCCCCCTGAAGCCCAGGCCAGAGGAAGCAGCAGGGGGGGAGGGAGAGGGCCTTGAGCCTCCCCTCCCCCAAGGGTGGGAAGCTGGTGACCTCAGACACCCCAATTAGCGCTGCCACAGCAGACTCCGGAAGGCCAGCCCCAGGCCTCCATCAACATTCTCCCAACATTCTCGGGTTGCTGGGAGGTGAGGGTACTCCCAGTCTCCCTTCTATAGTCTTAGGTTCAGAACTGGCACATCCCCAGAAGCCACCTTGCTGATGGACAGGGTCCTTGCCCGCCCCCTCCTACCATTTACCAAGGGTCTTTGCTGCTGGTCTGCTGCGTGCCCGGCACCATGCCGGTCATTTTACACCAAAGCCCAGAGGGAGAAATAAGTAACCCCATATTATGCAGCAACTGAGGCTCAGAGAGAGGTAGAGACTTGCAAGAGATGAAACGTGAGCCCTGGGCTTTCTGATGTTAAAGTCCACTCTGCACCCTGCAGGCTCCTCTGTTGGTAGCCTTTGCAGAAACAGGACAGCTGAGTTTGTTAGGATTGTGGTTGCAGGAATGTGGTGCTGGTGTCTGGGAATAAGGAGCCCGGAGCCAGCCAGCCAGCCGGGATGACTCATCCCCCCACCTTGTTTATTCATCTGAAGGCAGTTAGGGCTGGTATCTGAGTCTGCTGCTTGGAATGATGGGAAAGAAGGGGTAGGCAGCAGGGAGTGTCCTTGGGGGGACAACTAGTGGGAGAAAACACTATTGTTGTAGCAAAATGTCAGGCTGTGCCTTAAAAAGTCTCAAGGCCTCTTAATCTGCAGGAAAGGCTTAAGTTAGGAAACGGGACCTTCAAACAGAGTCTGTCTTTCCCCTCACTGTCCAAGACCTGTTCACTGTCGGTCTGTCCCTATGCAGTCCTTGTTCCAGCTCACTCTTGGGGAGCTCACAGAACACATCAGATGTCTTTCTATTGGGGGTCAATTACACTCTAAAATGTGCTGGCTTGTGCTTGGCTGGTAATCACTCTTTCACTCCTTCACTCATCCATTAATGCAGGAAACGTTCATTGATCCCCTAGTAATACTAGCGAATACAGTACTCGTCAAGTGCTTACCATGGGCCTGGTGCTGTTCAAATGTGATATTAACTCACTTAATCTTCACGATACCCTTTCCAACCAGTTTTACAGATAAGAAAATCATGGCAGGATGTCTTTGTGTGTGACCTTGAGGAGTTGCAGTAAGTGTCAGAGGGAGGTTTTGAGTTAATCACTACGTTGCACATACTACTTCCCTCACGTGCTGGTCACTGCACCAGGCACAGGAAGACAGAGCATGTCATAGGCCCTAATGTCCAGGAACTCATGGTCTTTGTGGTAGAGACAGACACACAAACAGTCACAACATAACATGACAAAGGAAAGCACAGGGTGGGGGTTGGAGGATTGGGACCACCCAGAGGAGGCAAATTCCAGGATTTCTGGAAGAGGTGACTTCTTTTTTTTTTTTTGAGTTGAAGTCTCACTCTGTCGCCCAGACTGGAGTGCAGTGGCCGCTCCTGGCCCGCAGCCTCGACCTGCTGGGCTTCGGCGATCCTTCCGCCTCAGCCTTCCAAGTAGCTGGAACTACAGGCACGCGCTACCACGCCCGGCTAATTTTTTGCTTTTTATTGTAGAGATGAGGTCTCGCCAAGTTGCCCGGGCGGGTCTCGAACCCGCGGGCTCAGGCAGTCCACTCACCTCAGCCTCCCAAGGCGCGGGATTATAGGCTGAGCCACCGAGCCCGGCTAGAGGTGACTTCTATACTTAACTATAAAACAAAAGGAGCAGGGAGAGAGAGAGAATTTTAGATACAAAGGAAGGGACAATGGCCACTTTCTCTTCTCAACCCAGCATCAAGTCCATGTTTGGTGAGCAAAAAACGGAATCTAGCAGCTGGACAACATCGATGAAATTGGACTGGGATGCACGGCCATTGTCACTGCTCCAGTGGGGAGACCTACTCCCAAGTAGATGGACACTCCTCACCCACCTGTCATGGCCTGTTGGGAGGTGGGGCTCTTCTGCTCTGCTCAGCCTTCCCTTGGCCCCCTGCAGTGCAGAGAAACCCTTCTCTAGGGCTGCCTGCTGGATGGTGTGCAGCTTTGGATGGCCGGAAGAACATGGCTGGGTGGTATAGGATAATAGAGTTAGATCAGCTATCGGGCCTGAGGCTTGTGAGTGGAGGGGAGATGGATGCCCAGAGGCTGAGCTGGTGGTTGCCAAAGATAACTTTCACCACTACCCTCTCTGGCCCACACGCTTGGAGTTTGTTCCCATACATCACAGGAGTCTCACTCTCACTTGGGATCACTCACTCGTGTATTTTGTTCATTCCTCCCATGGGTCCTACAAGCATCCCAGGGTGCTTACTCCATCACTGCAGCCTCTGTGTCAGTGAAGTGAGTTCCTGCCCTCACGGAGTTCAGTGTAGAGGGAAGCAGACTGAAGCAGCCAGTCTCGCTGTAGTGAACAATGTACCAATCGGGGCAGAGAAGCACTCCTTCCTTAGTCTGAGAGGTCAGGGCAGGTTCCCACAGGAAGTGGAGTCTGAGCTTTGGCTTGAAGGATAGACAAGAAGTAGCTGGCAAATGAAAAGGGGCTGAGAGGAAGGCCAAGGCCAAGAGTTATCTCATACCAGGCCCTGGGCTCAGCCTTGTGGTCATGAAAACAGCAAAGCCTTCTGGAAACCCAGGCCAGTGGACGAAACAGGCACAGCTTCAGGCCATTACAGGCCAGTGCATGATGGGAGCTCAGCGGACTAAGAAACAGAGCTGGGTGTAGGGTAGCAATAGTCAGGAAACATCCCAGAGGAGGTGAGAATTAGAGCAAGGCTCTAATTCCAGCACTTTGGGAGGCCGAGGTGAGAGGATTGCCTGAGCCCACAGGTTCAAGACCAGCCCGAGCAACTTGGCGAGACCTCATCTCTACAGAAATCAAGAAAAATTAGCTGGGTGTGGTGGCGCGTGCCTGTAGTTCCAGCAACTTGGAAGGCTGAGGCGGAAAAATGCCTGAGCCCAGCAGGTCAAGGCTGTGGTGGCCATGAGCGTGCCACTGCCATCCAGCCGGGGCAACAGAGTGAGACTCTGACTAAAAAAAAAAAAAAAAAAAAAAAAAAATTAGAGCAGCTGCGGAGAAAGGGATAAGAAGGGATGAATGTTTCAGGCAGAGGCAATCAGATGCACAAAGGCCCAGAGGTCAGAAAGCCTGGTTGGGCTTGGGTTTCAGAGAGGAGAGAGGTTCAGCTTGCAGACTTCAGCATGGCCTGAGGCAAGAGGAGAGCCATGAGGACCTGGTAGGGAGCTGAGATGTGACCCCTGGGAGCCCTTGCTGGGAGAGGCATGGCCAGGCCGACATCCCTCTCCAAGGTGACAGAGGCTGGCTGACTCAGAGATCTCTGATCCTGCCTCTTTTCCACAGCAACCTTATCTGTATTCTACAATAGCAGCCAGAGGGTGAAATTCAGTCTGCAGATGTGTTTTGCTTGGCCTATACAGTGTTTGAAAAACTTCAGAGTCAATTGCCAATGATTGCCAAAGATTGTTAGATTTCATAGAAAAAATCTATATTTTCTGACTGGTCTTTCCAAAAAACAAAAAAAAATCAAGAGCGCTGAAGACACTGGGTGGCTGTTTATTCCTGAGCCGTGTGAATCCCTGGAATATTGCCCAGTTGCTCCCTTTACATGGGACATTCTCCAGGTTACCACAGACCTCATCCCACTCTGTTATCTGACGTCGAGGGTCAAATGGCCATTTGTCACTGTTTGAACTATGGGTTCCTTTAAAGCGGTAGGTCCCAAAGCAGAGACAGCAGCAGCATCACAGGAAACCTCTTAGGAAGACAAATTGCCTGGCCACACCCCTAACCTACTGAATCAGAGACTCTGGGAGTGGGGCCAGCAATCTGTGTTTCAATAAGCCCTCCAGCTGGTTCTAAGGCTTGACATGCAACTAAGGATTGAGAATCGCTGCTTTGTAGTAAAGACACATCTGTCTGTACCTGCGGCTCTATACAAAGTGTAAAAACTATACAATTAGTCATAGAGGGCCATGGACCACTGGCCGGATTAGCCCATTGCCTGAGCCCTGTGGACATTGGAGTCCATGCCCAGAACCACCTGCATGGCTCTGTGGTCTCGCCCCAGCTGACGGGTGGAGGGACTCAGACCCGTGTAGCTCACGTTTCCAGTCTGGTCTGTTCAGATTTTATGTGACCCACAAATAACAAGGGTTGTGGTCCTGGTGGAAATATGTGAAGGTTGAGTTTGGCTAACCAGACAAGGGCTTTTCTCCGTTGCTTCTTGAAGTTTTTTGTCCATAAAAATGTGATACCAGGCCCAGAGAAACCAACATCATTTCTTGAATATAGCACTTGTGGGCTTTGGCAGAATCGGGCGGGGTGGGGGGTGGCGGGGGTGTTGGGGCGGGGGGCGGGGGGCGTCATGAGAAAGAAAGATGCTCTTCACTTTCAAATAGTGTTTCCCTCCTGGGCAAGGGAGTGCCTCAGAATGATTTGGTTCTTTGTCTCCAAGTCCCCCCAGCATGAGCGTCTTTTGTGGGAGAAGACTGAGCCCCGGCCAGGAATCACAGGCATGATTCACGGGGCAGAAGGGCCATTTGTCATCCCACCGTGGACACTGGATCAGGTTTTCCCTGGAGGAGGCTGCTTTGTTCACTTGGGCTGGCACCTCCTCCTCTGGCTGAGGCCGCGCCTTCACATGTTGAACTCAGAATGACCCCTTCAAGGGGCCTGCCTTCCTCTTCCAGCCCTCTGCCCCGCTGTCACTTTCTTTGTTTTCATTATAAAAGGAAAACATTTACATAGCACTAGAGAGTATGGGCTGAAAAGGAAAGGGCCCCTTCCCCAACTTGGCCCTGTTCCCACTCCCCAGAGGTTATCACTGTTAATGTTTCTGGTGGATCTGTCCGAAAAATCTTCCTTAAATCTATAAGCTTTCTGCCATTCATTGGTCAATTGGTCGATATCTCTATTGGAAGGGAGGGAGGGAGGAAAGGAGAAAGGGAGGGAGGGAAAAGAGGAGGGAGGGAGGAAAGGAAACAATTCTTTTTTCTGCACTATTTTTTTTACTCAATGACCTTTTTTTAGGCATCTTTCCATATCAGCACGTACTGAATTCAGCACTCTCTGAATTCCTTTTTATCCGTCTATGTTTCCTTCTCTTCCCTCCCTGACTTTCTTATTTACATCCTTCTATCTATCCATCCATCCATCCATCTGATTATATATGGTAATACATGAAATCCACCAAACCACTGTTAACACTTGGGTTTAAACTCTTGCCAGTTTTCTGATTGTTATTGATCCACTAACAAGATTTTTGGGTTCTTAGTAAAAACAAAACAACAACAACAACAAAACACACTGCCACTGACTGTGGAGCTGAGAATCTCATTGGATTTGGGAGCCTCCAAGAGCCGTCCCTGCCCAGATCAGGCACCGGGCATTCAGCTGGACCCTTTCCAGAATGGAAACACAGGATCTCTTTCATGTCTTAGGGAAAGTTCTCTGACCTTTGAAATCGGTGTCAGCAGCATGCTTTTGAGGATTACAAAAAGAGGAATTAAAGCAACCCAAATAAAACTCACAAAGTAGCTTTCAAAAATTCACACTGGTTTGTTAGGTTTGGGCTTTTGTTAGGCAGGAACAAAGGAGAAGAATGTGTACTAAATCTTTACTAAGTGTCATGTCTGACCAAATGCTTGGAGCACTTTTCCTGTGGTCCACACAACAAATGCTGCTCTGTAAGTGTCACTATGCACATTTCACAGATGACAATCCAAGGCTCAGAGAACTGAAGTTACCTTTTTAGCCCACCCAGCTAGCTGGTGGCAGAGGAAGGATTTTAACCTGTCCGTTTATAAAGCCCTCCACCACAAGGTCTCCCACAGAACTTTGCTGCGGGCCCTCATTTCAGGTCCTTCTTGTGAGCCTCATCGCAGTCTGGAGGTAAACACAGGTGATCTTGACAGGCCTAGGATGGGTAGAAGGAGTGCTGGTATTAGTCACATAAGGTTTTGAATTCTTCTCTATTACCCAACTAATAGATTGATGTGAAATGATTAGACAAGGCCAGACTCGGTGGCTCAGCCTATAATCCCAGCACGTTGGGAGGCCGAAGCAAGTGGATTGCCTAAGCCCGCGAGTTCAAGAGCAGCCTGGGCAACTTGGCGAGACCTCATCTCTACAATAAATAAAAAATTAGCGTGCACCTGTAGTTCCAGCTACTTGGAAGGCTGAGGCAGGATTGCCAGAGCCCAGCAGGTTGACACTGGGGTGACCGTGAGCATGCCACTGCACTCTGGCCTAGGCGATGGAGTGAGACTCCAGCTCCAAAAAAAAAAAAACAGAAATGATTAGACACTCTGCCTCTGTTTTCACGTCTACAAAATGGATATCATGATTCCTGCTCAGCTTATCTCACTAGGTGGATTCTGAAGACTAGAGATTGTACGGGGACAGGGACTTGTAAAGCTACAATACTATGGGCCCATGTTACCCAGGGAGGAACAGCATCACTTAATGTGGCCAGGTGTTTACTGAGCGAATCACAGCTGTTGGTTTTTCTAACTGGCATTGCTCTCCCACCTCCCACATAGAAAAGCACCTCCATTTTAGGATGGGAATTACCCCTACTCAACACGTGGGTCTTGGCGGTCCTGCAAATCACAGTACATTGTCTCTTCTGCCAGGATAATTGCCGTGTTCCATGGCCTGTCACATGCTTGTGCACGCGACCCAAGCCAGGCCAATCACACCCTTTCCTGGGCTTTAATTTAGGAATCCTGAGAGAGAAGTGCATTCTAGTCCCTTAAAGGTTGATAAGCTGGTGTGATGTAAGCTTGGAGCTCTCTGAGGCCAGTCCCCTCACCCTAACTTCCTTAGCTGCATGGACAAATCCAATACAAGGAAAATATAGGATGAGGTCAGTAGAACGGGAGACAGAAAAAAAAATGCAACATAGGAGGGTTATGGGGGTTCCTGACACTAACATCATACCTAGACCCTCTATATACTTTAGCCAGTACATTCTCTTTCTTTCCTCTTAAACTATTTGAACTACTTTCCTACCACTTGCATCTCAAAACTTCCTAAGACATTCAGACTCCAGAGATTATGGGTTAAGAATAGTAGTTCTCATACTCAAGCAGGCTGCAGCCCCAGAGTTTTTGATTCTGAAGGTCTGAGGTGAGGCTTGAGAACTTGGTTTTCCTAACAAGTTCTCAGATGATGCTGATGCCTCTGATAACTACCAAGAAAGAAAAACTAGGAACCGGGCTGGCCTTTGCCCAGGTTCCTATGATGCTCTCATCATGGCTCAATGTGATAAGACTGTGCGAAGGCAAAAGGTGACCAGTTCCGAGGGATGAATGAGAGAGGAGAGGTGTAGCCCTGTTCCAGGGCAGGTATCAGAGAGCGGAAGACTGTCTGGGGACACCAATCTTGCCGCAGTCCACAGTGGTTTGCACCTGAGGGTCCAAGTAAGTGATACCAATAGTTGCACAGCTGGACATGTGTGGGCCTCAACAAAGCAATTAGTAGCTTTGGCTTTGAGATGGTCCTGGATTTGAATCCGGATGCCACCTCCCAGCTGTCTCCTTAGCAAAGGTATTTTTTTATCCCTCTGAGCCTCAGTGTCCTCATTTGTAGAAAGGAGCCAGTGGTCATACCCACCTAATGGGGTGAGAATTAAATGTGGTAATGCCCTATTTCCGTTTTCTCTTGCCTTGTAACAAACCACTCTGAAACATAGTGCCTTTAAACAACATCATGTATTTTGTTCTCAAATCTGTAGTTTGGGCAGGGCTTAGAGGAGATGGCTTGTCCCCACTACCTGTGCTGTCCTGGGGCTTTCCTCACAAGGTGGCAGCTAGTTTCCAAGAATGAGAGTCTCAGGAGAACAAGGCAAGACATTTGTTATGAGCTACCTAGCCTCTGAAGTCATGCAGTAACAGGTCTGCCATATTCTGTTGGCCAAAGCAGCAGCAAAAGCCCATTCATCTTCTGGGAGAGGAGCCACGGACTCCACATCTTCACGGGGCCATGGTGAGTTTCTAGAAGAGCACAAAGGATGACAAAAAGTTTAAGAAAAGCTCAGTGTCCTAGATGCATGCAAGGCTATAGTGAGTGTTCATGCGGGACTGGAACATTATTCCTTGGCTAACCTTTGAAGGTGTGTCAGGGTTGGGCTGCTTTGTTTCTGACTAATCTTGTATAGAACTTTGCGGGGGTGGGACTTACTTGTATTTTTGACTTGAAGTCTACTGAAAACTCCCTCAAGGGCGAGGGCGAGGACAGTGTCTGATTCACAAGAGCTCTCTCCCTGGGAACCATTTTCGTAGCTATCTTTGTAGTATAAGTTGAGCTGTGCTAGAACACATGGCACACACACATACGAACACACATACACAAACAATTCACACACGTACTCACTTCCCCTTGTCCTCCAAAGAGGAACCTCAGGTATGTCATGCTGTCTGAAATCCCACCATTAGAGTGCATTTATTTTGGTTTATTATGCAATGACTTCTCTAGGTGTTTCCTTTAAGATGCAAACACCTTTAGAGTGCTAGCTACCTTTAATACAGGGATATTAGCCAGACTCGGTGGCTCAGCCTGTAATCCCGCGCCTTGGGAGGCCGAGGTGAGTGGATTGCCTGAGCCTGTGGGTTTGAGACTCGCCTGGGCAACTTGGCGAGACCTCATCTCTACAACAAATCAAAAAATCAGCCGGGCGTGGTAGCGCGCGCCTGTAGTTCCAGCTACTTGGAAGGCTGAGGCAGAAGTATCGCCGGAGCCCAGCAGGTCAAGGCTGTGGTGGCCGGGAGCAGCTACTGCACTCCAGTCTGGGTGACGGAGTGAGACTCCAACTCAAAAAAAAAACAAAAAAAAAATACAGGGATATTAATGAGTCTTTCCTTCTTTCCTTCTCCACCCCCCCCTCCCCCCCACAACTTTCCTTCCCTTTTCCTTTCCTGACCTGAAGGCCCAGGAACAGCACAGGAGTCCTCTGGGGAAGAACTGCATAAACAAGATCGGGGTGGAGGTAGGGATGGCAGAGAACACAGGCTCCAAAACCCACCTTTGCCAGCTTTACGGCAGAACTGGCCCTGCACTCAGAAAATGAAAAAGAAAACTGTCTGACAATGTGCAATGAGTCAGAAAATCATCTTACTCTTTGACTCAGCCATCCTACTTATAAGATTATGTTCCAAGGAAAGCATTCAATTGGTACAAAGATATTTGTCACTCTGTGATAATAATCTGCAACAACCCACGTAAGCATAACAACTGTCAGAGGGCCTACTGTGTGGCAGGCCCCGCCCTGTCACTTTATGTGTATCTATCTATCCATTATCTATCGATCTATTATTTATTTTGAATCAGGGTCTCTGTCTCCCAGACTGATATACAGTGGCATGATCCTGGCTCATCGCAGTCTCGACCTCCAGTGCTCAGGTGATCTTCCCACTTCAGCTTCCTGAGTGACTGGGACTAGAGGTGTGCTCCACTATGCCAGCTACGTTTTTTTTTTTTTAATTTTTATTTTTTGTAGAGACAGGGTCTTGCTATGTTGCCCAGGCTGGTTGCAAACTCCTGACCTCAAGCAATCCTCCCACCTCAGCCTTCCAAAGTGCTGGGATTACAGATGTGAGCCACCATGCCAGCCCTATGTGTAACTATTTAATCCTCCAACAATCCTGGAGAGGAGGGTGCTATTCTCCCATTTTACAGACAGGGTAGCAAATGTTCTGCCCACAGACACAGATTAACCATCGACTTGGGATTTGACTGCGTATAGCTCTGATTCCTGACTGTTTATAGAACAGGCTATCACCCGCTGGTTTTCCTAAATGTCAAATAACTGTGGGTGGTTAGAGAAACTGTGGCTTTTTAATTCCACAGACCACCACGTGGCCATGTTAATGATCACTATGAAGATAAATGCAAAGTGTTTACCAGCAATCAGTCAACAAGTTCCAAAGATTCTGCATCTCACCATCTCCCTCTCCTCCCTCATCCCCACTGCTCTGATTATCTCTTGCCTGTAATAACCGTCACAATTAACATATCTTGTGCTTACTATGAGCCAGGCTCAGCGCTTTCTGTGGATTATTTCATTTAATTACTGCAGTATCTTCACATTATCTCCCCTCTACCAGGTTCAACACTTCAGCCCTTCTTTCACATACTAAATGGAATCTGATCATGCTCAAAACTCCCAGGGGCTCCCCAGCGCTGAAGGTAAAGGCCAGACAGCCTCGGGCTCTTCAGTTCATAGGCCCTGCCTGTCTCTCCAGCCCCCTTCCTTCCCACACCCCTTGTGCTTGGCCCCGTGGCGCCATTTGTCAGTGCCTTCGCTTGTCATCCTCTTGGCATCGTTCGGCTCGTTTCCCTGGGATGTCTCCGTGCCTCTTCCCCTGGGAGGATAATTACCCATCGCTCAAGACCCAGCCCAGGCTTCAGTGCTCTGCTGATTCTTTCCTGACTCCCCATCTCGCTTCCTTTTACTTTTCAGCCCCTCTCTGCGGGTGATGCTCTTAGGGCACTTGTGATGCTGGTTAGTATTTGAGATTCGAGACAGCAGGGGCCACACCTTTGGAGCATGCTGGACTCCAGTGTGTTTGTTAAATGAGTGTTAAGTGAAAACAGCAGAAGCACAAAAATGTAAATGTATCACCTACCATATCACTGAAGATCCACTTGCCATTTAATAATAGCTAATGTCTGTCGGGTATTCTGTGTACCAGGAATTCGTCTAAGCACTTTCTATGAGTTCATTCTTTTAATCCTCACAATAATTCTATGATGAAGACACCAAATTTCTTCCTACATGATACTTGAAGAAAATGAAATGTGGAATAGATACAATTTGTCTGAGATCAGGTAGCTGGTGGACCTAGGATTTGAAATAGGCAGTGTGACTCCAGATCACTTCTAGGGAGAGACGTAACAGTTGTTACTTTAAGTGGTCAGAGTTCTGGATTAATTTCTCTGTGAGGCTATTGAAATCTGAAATGCAGGCCAGGCCCAGTGGCTCACACCTGTAATCCTAGCACTTTGGGAGGCCCAGGTGGAAGGATTGCTTGAGCTCAGGAGTTCGAGACCAACCTGGGTAACATAGCAAGCCATCATCTTGGACATGCTTATTGGCTCAGCCTGTAATCCCAGCACTTTGGGAGGCCAAGGTGAGGAGATTGCCTGAGCCTGTGGGTTCAAAACCAGCACAGGCAATTTGGCGAGACCTCTTCTCTACAATAAATAAAAAATTAGCCGGGCATGGTAGTGTGCACCTGTAGTTCTGGCTACTTAGAAGGCAGAGGCGGAAGGATCACCAGAGCCCAGCAGGACAACGCTGGGGTGGCCGTGAGCGTGCCACTGCAGACAGAGTGAGACTCCACCTCAAAAAAAAAAAAAATAGACCTCATCTCTAGAAAACTTAAAAATTAGCTGGGCATGGTGGTTTGTGCCTGTAGTCCCAGCTACTTGGGAGCCTGAGGCAGAAGGATCACTTGGGCCCAGGAGGTCAAGGCTGCAGTGAGCCGTGATTGTACCACTGTACTCCAGCCTGGGCAATAGAGTGAGACCCTGACTCAAAAATAAATAAAATAAAATGCAGCATCCTCTGATGAAGTAAAGGTATTGTGGGATGGAATTGTGAGCTGCAGGGAAGTCAGGTCTGGTTTGTAACCTGTTCTTCCCAACAGTGAGAACCGCATTGCCGGCTGAGAACCCTGTTGCAGGGACTGAAGGCAGCTGTTTCTCACTGTCCTTGCTGGTCCTCAAGTCAACTCCTCTGAAGCAGGAGGCTGGCAATCAGACTGAGTTGTCACCAGTTCAGCTCTGGAGCCAGACTAGATGGCTCATCATCTTTGAAACCTCATCTCTGCCCCGTACAGACTATGTGGCCTTAGGCAAGTTACTTCACCTCCCTGTGCCTTTACTTGCCTGAGAAATGGGGATAATTATAAAGTAATCCTGCAACATGGTGAGGATTAAATGAACAGTGTGTGGGAAAACCTCCAGTGCAGCTTCTCCATCAGTATGAGCTGTTATTATTCATCCTCTTACCCTGTGAACTGTGACCCTCAGAAGACAGATTTTGAGGGTTCTCACTTGTGTGAAGGGATACCTGGCCACCCAGAGAAGAGCTAGTAAGATTATGAGAACAGAGGCTGACCCAAAAGGGCACGGCCTCTCCACACCCACAGAGAACAGACTGGGCGAGGCCAAGAGCAGGGGGGAATGACTGTTTACTGCATATTTTGTGTGTCCTGCACTGAGACAGATCCTTGCAACCCCTTGTTTCATTTCATCCTCATGGCTCTGCTCTGTGGTAAGGCTCAGCGGTCCCATTTTGCAGATGAGACAGTGGAGGCTCAGGTATAATAAATTGACTCTGGGTCACCCAGCAAGAAAGAAGTGGGGATGGACTGGAGCTCAGGCCTGCCTCTACCCGAGGCTGTCTTTCGGCCCCTCCAGCAGCTTGGACAAGTGAGCCGCTGTCCTGTGACTGGGCCAGGCACCCAACCTGTCAGGAGCTATTCAGCAGCCACCGTAGCCATGACAGCAAGATGTTCATGTGGGAATAGTGGGTAGGTCATGGGCTCAGAGTTGGGCAGAAGGGAACTGATCTCATACTTTTCCTAGTTGTGTGGCCCTGGGAAAGGTTCATAAACACTCTGAGCCTCAGAGACTCGGGGCCAAATCGCCCCAATGACTAACCCATTTCTATAAGGCTAATCTATGGAAGAATAAACAACCACATTGTCTGGGATATTTTGTCTTAAAAAAAGAAAAGGAAGTTTGTTTCCTGAAAAATCAAGAGTGCCACTCGAATGTTTTCTGCCGTTCATTCCTTCAATAAATGGTAATGTACTTTTCTCTTCCATGGTTTCTAAAGTAGAGGTCAGCTGGTATCCTGCTGTGAATAAAATGGTCTCAGACCCTGAGGAGCTCTCAGTCAAGAGATCCTGACCTGCTTACTGAGCTAGCACCTCTTATCTTCTGGGAGCTGTTGAATTCTATTGGCCTTGAAAGATTAAAATATGGAGGCCAGATGCTCCTATGGAAGGGATAAGGCTCCAGTGCCCTTCTGAGCACTCTCCGGCAGGAAGTCTTCTTCCTTATTCCTGTCTTGTCCCACCCATGCTGGTGGAACTGACAACAGCCTGCTTCCTCACGCTGGCCCTGGGTAGCAGAGCCAGCTCTGCCTGCCAGATAAGCCAGCCTCTGGATGTCTTCTGGTGCCAGGTTAGGCCAGCTGGAGCATGTGGACACGAAGGAGAGAGGCCGTGAGCCAACTCCCCAGGAAATTCTGGTGTTGGTACAGGGTCAGGCTTCGTGGGGAGGTCAACCAGGAGAGTTCTGCTGGGCAAAGCCTGTATAGAAGCCTCCCTTACGCAGCCCCTACTGCACCTGACTTTCCTACAACTATCTATGCTGTTCCCTTTGCCTGGGATTTCCTTGTTCCTCTTCTTTCTCTCTGCACTTTTTTTAAATTTTAGAGTTGTGGGGTACATGTGAGGATTGACTACATAAGTAGATTGCATGCAGGTGAGGTTTGAACTTCTAGTGGGCCCTCTCTCCCCCCTGATAGTGGGCCTGGAACCCAGTATGTTTCCCCCCTCTGTCCTTCCCCTCTCCCTACCTTCTTTCCTCCTTCCCTTAAGCAGTATCCAGCATCTGCCGTTCCCACCCTTGTGCTCATGTGACCAGTGATCAGGGCCCACTTATGAGGGAGAACATGCAGTATTCAGTTCTTTGTTTCTGTTAACCTAACTCCCGTGGTGTTTCCTGGCATCACTTCTAGCCATACCTCCTCCTCCAGGAAGCCTTCCCTGATGGGCCTCTGCCTCTATCTCAGAGGCTGATGAAGTGTTCCCCCACTTCCATGACCTCCAACACCTCTGTCTACCAGCACTTACCGTTTTGCTGGAATTCCCTGTCTTCTTGTCATCTTCTCTGACAGTCTGTGAGCCTTCAGAAGCAGGGTCCTCAGCCATTGCTTTGGTAAACTCTGATGTGTCCATGTGGCTCTTTGACCTATGGCCGCCATGTTTCCTAACTTTGGCCCCCTCCCCTCTCTTGGGGAGGTGAATCTCCTCTCTCTCTAATTTACTTTCTAAATAAACTATTTTTTCCAATCTAAAAAAAAAAAAAAGAAAGAAAGCAGGGTCCTCACCTCACCTCCTTTCTCCAGTCCCCGCAGCTGGTGTGCAAGAGGTATGGAACCCATGACTGCCAAATGCTGTTCCTGTGCCCAGAACCAGGTGGCAAAATCCTACTGCTTACACAAGGATCCGCTTAGGTCAGGGAACTGCAGAGCACAGTGCCCAAGAGCACGGGTTTTAGAGGCAAATCTCATCTCCCACTTCAGGGCTAGGTGACCTTCAGGCCTCAGTCTCCACACTTGTAAAATGAGGAGAAGCATACCTGCTCCAGGAGTTTGTAAGGAGTCAACTGATGTGACACATGCTTTGATTTCTCTGCTGCCCGGCACATAAGAGTACTCAATGCGTGTTGTTATGGTGATGATGATGACAGTGGTAATGACAGCAATGCTATCACTCCCACCAGGAAGCCTTCCCTGACCACCCATCCCAGCACAGAGCACAGAGGTGTCACTGCCAATTTACGTGGCTGTCCTCCAGGCCGAGCTGCCCAGTGGCAGAGATTGGGTCCAGCTCAGCCTCGGGGGCACCCTGAGTGCTGGGTGGCTGGAATGAACAAGTGCACTCCACAGGTCCCTGTGACTATCTCCAGCCCTGTTTTCCACCTTCCCATCAGAACCCGGGCCTCCATGGGGCCTGGAATACTCCGACAGGCTTAAATTGATTCTAGACACTTTCTGAAATGTTTAAGAAGAAAAACTATAACACGTCAAGATTATTAGTCTTAGCATTTTCTCATTTTGTTTGTCCTAAGAATTGTGTTATTATTTGCTGTTAGCTTCTTGGTGGTATTAGAATCGTTTTCTTTTGTGCCCACAAAGGCCTTATTGTGGCTTGACTGGTTTGTATTAGATGCTTTTAACAGCTTTTTTGTCTCTAATTACTCATTCACATTTTAAAGCCTTATTAATTTAGCTTTAATCTGCTTTTAGAATGAAACTGGTATTTCCTCTTGAATATGCTTAGCGTATACCATGCCAGCACCCCAGGAATGGACCAGAGAAGAGGAGCCACCACCTGTCCATTACCCAGCCTGGCCTCGGAGGCAACTTGTGGCCTTCTGTGCTAGGAGAACTGGGTTCAGGTTATGGCTAAATCCTTAGCCTAAGGTGATGGGCTGGTTACTTGCATAAGGCTAATTTTTATCAGCGCTAAAGTTTGAAATTGAGAAAAACTCCCAGCACAGTATCTGGCCCTTGGCGGGTTCTCCGTTAGCTCCCCTGCCCTCCCTCCCTCACTAGTGTAACACAAGCACCAAACACTGAAGACCCTCTAATTACCCCAGGAACACATACCCTCAAAGGGAGAAGCACACTTTAGAATCAGAACTCCAGGAGGAGAGGCCAATTTGCATCTCTTTGCCGTTCACATTATGTATAGAAAGTACCTACTCAAACCAGGCACGGTGACTCACACCTATAATCCTAGCACTTTGGGAGGCTGAGGTGAGAGGATTGCCTGAGCCCATGGGTTTGAGACCAACCTGAGCAACTTGGTGAGACCTCATCTCTACAATAAATCAAAAAAGTAGCCGGGTGTGGTGGCACACGCCTGTAGTCCCAGCTACTTGGAAGGCTGAGGTGGAAGGATCACCTAAGCCCAGCAGGTCGAGGCTGTGGTGGCTTTGAGCGTGCCACTGCCCTCCAGCCTGGGTGACAGAGTGAGACCGACACCCACCCCCCCAAAAATAGTACCTACTCATTGTCTGGTTTTTATTTATTTATTTTAATTTATTTTTTTTAATGTGATATTGAGGGGTACATTTAAGGGTTAGGTACACAAATATGTCTCGTTCAGGCACCCTTGTTTGTAAGAAGTGTCCCCCCATCCCCAGACAGGTATTCACTGCCATTAATCGCTTCCCCTATCCCTCCCACCCCCCCATCGTTTCCCACCACTGTCAGTCATTTTCTTGTGGTAATACGTTGGGTGATCAAGGTCTACTATACGAGTGAGAACATGTGATACTCAGTTTTTTGTTTCTGTGAGAGGTCACTC
>CAUYQG010168933.1:0-27591 GCA_963574415.1 Tarsius wallacei | reverse complement strand
AGCTGGAACTACAGGCGCGTGCTACAGGCGCCCGGCTAATTTTTTGATTTATTGTAGAGATGAGGTCTTGCCAAGTTGCCAGGCGGGTCTCGAACCCTCGGGCTCAGGCAATCCACTCACCTCAGCCTCCCAAAGTCGCGGGATTACAGGCTGAGCCACTGAGCCCAGCTCAGATTTCCTATTTTAACAATGAGGTCTTGGGCCCAACTCCAAATACTGGGAATGTTAAGATTTAGCAGGGTTGGAAAAGAACATGGGAACGAAGTGGGACAAGGTGGGTGGGAGGGATGAGCATTAAACATTCTGTAAGAAAATAAGGACTGAAGAAAGTGAAGATCTGCTGCTTTCAGACAATCTTAAATTAAGGATTGCTTCCACTTTCACTTATTTTCTTCTCCAGTGCTTTGTAATCCTCTTCAGCCAATTTAGAAAACGCCCCCCTATGCTCTGGGGAGGATTATATTTCAATAGGAGCAACACTTGATTATCTAGAGGAGCTTAACAGGGACCAGTGGCCAGCGCTGGTGACAGTGACTAATGAAAGAGCCCAGCCAACAGCATGTGACTGTGGACGAGTATTGTGTGATTGCGCGTCCACACATAGTTAAATCGAAGGGTCCAATTTGGTCTGCTGAACAAACATATTTGTGGAGGCTTATTGAACACAAAATTAATTTAGGAGACATTAATCTAAAGAGAACTCGACTGCAGCAACAGTGGTGGTGTTTAATGGAAGACAAAGTAAAAAAAAAAAAAAAAGATGAACCAGGCATGCCACAGTCTTTTCTTTTGTTGAGAAAACATGAGTATCCCCAGGGCTTTAATGGACTCTAATCCTTTCTCTTGAACAATTTGGCCTCCAAATAGACAAAGTGAGTAAAACAGAATCCTGAAGAATGCTCAGTCTCCGAGAGAAATGTCCTGAAGTCATGCTGGCTTCAGGATGAGGCACTGTCTGCCCATCAGCACACCTTCTCTCCCTACTTTTGCTTTTTTATATGTTTGGGTTGGAATTTATTTTTATTATTCAATAACTTTGCTTCTCACAGTGTGATTCACAGACCAATACTATCAGCATCACCTGGGAGCTTGTTAGAAATATAGACTCTCAGGCCCTGCCCCAACCCCACTGAATCAGAATCTGCTTTTTAATCAGATTTCTGGGTGATTTTGTAAGCACATTAGAGTTTGAGAAGTTCTGTTTCCTAGAGATTTTCTCTTGAGGAGAAATTAGAACAATCTAACCTCTGATGGTCCAGAAAAATCAAGAATTGTCTGATAAATTTCCACTGCAAATTATATGACTAATTAAAAACTGATACAGAAAATGGGAAAAAAATAGAGAAGTACAAAGAAAAAACAATCATCTGTGATCTTGTGGACCCAATGTAACTATGATTAAGATTTTAGGGTGTGTCCTTCCTGTCTTTATTCTATGTATATGTATTATTTTTAAATACAAAAGGTAATCCCTCATTCATTTATTCAACAAACACTCATTGAGCACCTAGTAGGCACTGTGTGCTGGGAGTACAGTAATGAACAAGACATAAAGTTTGTGGGAAAACCAATATGTAACCATATGAGACATAACCAGCATTGTACTATGAATGGGACCCACCCTTCTGTTCCTCTTCCCAGTCTCTACTTTTGTGACTCCTATGTCTTTGTATCTGACCCCCAGTTTCAGAGAGATAGTAATGGTCTCCCCACATTTGCCTGTACTGACCTTTGCCTTATTCACTTCCCTCTAATCCCCCTTTCTTCAGGGTCTTGTTAATTATAGTATTAGCTAACATTTATTGAGTGTTTATAAAGTGCCAGGCACTGCAGTAAGTGCTTTGTATGTATGACCTCCAATCCTCACAACAACCCTATCAGGTGATATTATTATTGTCCCCATTTTACAGTTCAGAAAACTGTCCAAGATCACCCAGACAGTAACTGGCTGTCAATCTCCAGGACCCGCATTGAGCTGACACACTGAATCCTGCTGGAGGGTTGATGAATAATAACTAACACATGTCTCATCTGGGCAACTGCCAGAGACCAGACAATTTACCTTAACCCCAAAATATGAATCTCTAATTCTGATATGTTAGAAAGAGAGGAAGATCAGGTGAGGTAAAGGGATGTTAGAAGAGGATCTTCCATATATATTCTATTACACATCATTTAATTTTTCATTGAGCTTGTTGCTTTGTTTTGGCTAAATAGGGGAACACCAAAAAGAAGCCCTTTTACAAATTCCACCTCTTGCAACATTGTCGATTTTAAATTCCCAGTCAGGCAAATGTTAACTCGGGAGTCTCCTATTCATCCTTCCAGACTCAATCCACAGACCTCCTGCTCCTTGAAGCCTTTCCTGTGCTGACCCTTCTCTCCCTTTTGTAGCATACTTTTACCACTTCCTAGCTCTGGGACTCTGAGTATATGACATGACCTTTCCGAGTCACAGTCCCTTCATTTGTAAGAGGGAGCTAATCACAGGGTCTATCTGATATGACCACGGTGAAGGGCTACAGGAGATATGCCCAGCTCCATGTGAAAACCACTTGATAATGGTACCTAGTGTTCTTCTCACAGTGCAGTTTTTATCTTATTTGCATGTCTATCTTCCCATTTGACCGTTTTGGAGAGAAAGAATTATGTCTTACTCATTTTTATATCTCTAGGAGCTAGTATAGACTCAGCATTGGTGCTAGTGAATTAAAGGAAGAAAACAAGAATCAGGCAAAAAATATTATTAGGCAAGATATTATATTAGACAAGAAACTAAGACAAGGATTTTGTTTATGGTGACATCTCATGTTCTGTGGCATAGAGAAAAATATTTACTCACACACTGTTTTTGGAGCGTATGAGTAAATATTTTGCACGTTTCCAAAAGTTTGATTTTTTAAAAAATCCCAATTAAATAAATGTCCAGTGATCTTGCCTCTCCTTTCATATCTGTGGCCACAGTGAGTGGTTTGGTATATTCCTCAGTGTCAGTCTTTGTAGTTATAGGTTTAAGGAGAATTTGTCGTTAGTTTAGGGGAGATTTAAGCTGATCGGTGAATTGGAAAATACCTATACTAGAAGGCTAAAAGATCCAGTACTAGCTGATATTAGAAGAAAAAGCTTTAGAACAAATTGATATTATTAATACTAAGATGATTTAAAAATTTGTGTATGTGCATGGGAGTGAGTATAAAAAATAGTTTTATACATCCTAAATCACATTTACATTGATTTGGGTATAGACTAATCTCAATTGCTTACCACAGACAAAGTGAGAGGACTCTGGTACTTTGGGGCTCTAGATTTGATAGAAGAGCTTTAGAATTGATATGGGGAATTTATATTCATTATAAAGAAAAGATGAGACCATCTCAAAGATGAACTCTCAAAGATGAGACCATCTTGAGTTGTGTTACCTTCTTTCTAGGTTATAGAGAAAGATCTAGTGGTAGCCCCTGGCTGAGTTTTTTTTTTTTTTTTAGATATAAGCATTTTTGCTATAAAAAAGTCCTGTTTGATGCATTTCTTGGGGAAGATTTATACAGTAAAATATGAACAGACTACAGTTACAAATGAATTCCACAAACGTCTTAAGTTATTATTAGCAGAGGAGGACTACTATTAGCAAAGCAAAGAATAATAATGGCCTAGGACAATATTAGACCCCTTAAGATTAAATAATAGCAATACTTATTATAATTATAATAATATTGACTTTCTCCAAAAGGATTAATAATAATTCTCCTTTAGCTTCTGGTTGAGCTCTCAGACCTCCTCGGACAGAGCTTGAAATGGATGGTCCCTCCGACCTAGCATCTGCAGTCTTTGAAGGTTGAGATCATGCCCATTGCCCCAACTTCTGTTTTAAAAAGTGTTCTTGGGGCCACCCCTTCAGGTCCCCTCCCAATGTGGGAGCTTTTCTGTCCTCTCAATAAACCCTGCTTTCTTAAAAAAATATATATATATTCTTGGCTTTCAGCTAAGCTACATGCTTAAGCTTTCTTTCTCTTTAAATTGTTTTTCCTCTCAGCACATCATTTTTTCTGTTAGCTATAGCCCTGAATGACCAATGGGACATGAGGATGTTCAGTGTATGCTACTTGGGCCAGACCCACCATGGCTACCACAATTTCCAGTCCGTGTAACCAAGAGCCTTCCCAGCACCCCCGGCCACTGTCTAGTGTTCCCAGACCTTTCAAAAGGGAGATGAGAGGGAGCCACAGGCCAAGTCAACTGCAGAAAATGCATAGGTCTCTGGTCATTGCTCTGTCAGAGGACCGTCATCTTGCATCTTGTGTTTGGACATTTGAAAGAGCAGGAGAATGAATCTCATTCAATCACGAATTCATGCATTCAGGCAGTAAGCACTGTGTTCCTATTTTGCTCCGGACTTTGATCTAGCTGCTGGAGATACAACCATACAGGAACACTTAGTTCCTTCTGAGAAGGAGCAAAAGGTTAAAGTGTGCAAAACAGACATGTAAAAAAGTATCCGTGGCATAGTGTATCTAATAACAGAGACAAGTAACAAGGGTGATCCTTAGTCCTGCTCTGTAAATGAAAAGATAACACAGGCAAGTGGCCGTTCTCACAGCCCACTAGTGTTCTCTCTGGGATTTGACTTCTGTTCTGTTCTAGTCTGGAGAGTAATTTCTTTATCCACTTTTCTATCATTCATTCATTTATCCATTCATTCAACAAACATTAAATACCTACCAGGCATCTTTATAAGTTTCAGGAATATGAAAATGTGTTCCTGTTCTCAGAGATTCCATAAGAAGACAAGCAGAAAGACTCTTAGAATCTAGTGTGACAAGTGCAACGTTAGGGGTGTGTGCATATTAGAAGGCTTGGTGGCATAATCTTTAAAGACTGTATGGAAAAAGATTGCTCTGCTGGGGCTGCTGGATTGGAATCAAGAACTCTAAAGTTTTTCCCATTTGCTTAATGGCGACTCTCTAGGTGAGTGAGCATAAGCAGGGAGGGTAATTGGAATCATTTTTCATATGGTATGTCGGTAAATATACCTAACATTCTCTGGTGCAGCATGTGTGGTCAGAGGTAGAATCTCAAAGTTGGTGCTTTCTTTTCTTTTCTTTTTTTTGGGGGGCTGGAATGTCACTCTGTTGCCCAGACTGGAGTGAGTGGCATGCTCCTGGCCACTGCAGCCTCGACCTGCTGGGCTCTGGTGATCCTTCTGCCTCAGCCTTCCAAGTAGCTGGAACTACAGGCGCATGCTACCATGCCCGGCTAATTTTTGATTTATTGCCCGGGTGGATCTCGAACCCACAGGTTCAGCCAATCCACTCACCTCGGCCTCCCAAAGTGCTGGAATTACAGGCTGAGTCACTGATCCTGGCCAAAATTGGTGCTTTCTAAAAATGGTGCTTTATAGTTAACAGAACCCGTGAATCACTGAGCAGTTGTGAATCACTGAGGTAATATCTCAGAAGGGGTATACCTGGCCTCTACCTTGCGAGGTCAGTGAGAGACTTGGTTAGGAAGGGGGCTCCAAGTGAGCACTGGAGATTCCTTGACCTGGCTTTTATTCCCAGATCTACCACTTAACTTGGGCAAGTATCTTAAACTTTCTAGCCTTCAGTTTCTTTATTTGTAAAATAGAAAATAGATTAACACTTACAGGTTTATATTTGAGAATTAAATAAAATAATGCAGGTTGTGTTGTGCTTTCTAGCAGCAGTTGAGAATTTAAGTGAACATGATTTATCAGGAAACAAACTTAAGAATTTTGTTTTGTGTAGGAAGAAAGGCAATCCCATACATTTATTTTCCACAATGACTCATTAATTTGAAAGTCCACCTTTTGTATACCAGCCTTCTATCTTGTTTCACTGATTGGTCATCGTTGTTTTAATAGCTATGTATTTATGGCACATTAAATATGTGATAGAACAAAACTCCCTCAATATTTTACTCTTCTGAATATTCTGACTCTTCTTAGACATTTGTTTTCCCCCAGTGAACTGTAGAATCATTTTGTCTAGTTTCTAAAAAATTTATTTGGGAATTTTGATTGACAGTGGTTCAATGTATAGATTGAGGGAGAAAGCATGTCTTTTACTAGTCTTGTTTGGGAACATTGTATTCTCCTTTATATAATTTTGTGTTCTTTTAAATCCCTTAGCATACAATTTTATAGTTTTCATCTCTTATGTCATGTACATGTTTGTTGAATTTATTCAGATATATTAGATATAAATACAAGTGGGGGTCTGATTTTGTATTGCATTTTCTAAGTGACTTAGATTTTTATTATTGGTGTGTAAGAAATCTATTGATTTTCTGTATTTATTTTGTAATTGGTCACTTTATTGAATTTGCTTTTTATTTCCAATGGTTTTTCAGTGTTGGGTTTTTGAGGAAACAAAAATATCTACAAGTAATGATTAACTTAATCTCTCATATATAATATTGCTATTTATTTGACTTTTTATTTTTCTTATTGCTTAGACTGTTAGTAGTGTTTGGGACAATACAATTAATCAGTGCTTATGTTTCACCATTAAGCAGGATATAAGCTATTGGATTTGTGTATGTATATGTTATTAATTTCACTGAATTTTTAAAAGATCTGGATGCTATATTTTTTTAAATCTCTCAAGATCACATGGTTTCCCCCTTTCATTAATTAATATGAGGAAATATATTACTAGATTTCTTAATTTTGAATTAACTTAAAATATTCTTAGATTCTCTTGCTGATATTATATTTAGAATTTTCATGGATATATATCAATATTGGAGTGTTTTGTTTGTTTGTTTGTTTTTGATTTAGAATCTTACTCTGTCGCCCAGGCTGGAGTGTACAGTGGCATGATCATGGCTACATCAGCCCTGACCTCCTAGGCTCAGGCAATCTTTCTGCTTCAGCCTTCTAAGTAGCTGGGACTACAGGCATGTACCACCATACCCAGCTAATTTTTTAAAAAAATTTTTATTGTAGAGATGAGGTCTTGCCATGTTGCCCAGGCTGATCTTGAACTCCTGGGCTCGGGCAAAATGCTGTGATTACAGGTATGAAACACTGCACCTGGCCTGGAGTGTTTTTTAAAAAATTATCATGCGCAGGTTCTTATATTAGCACTATGTTAGTGTCTTTAGAAGAGTGGAGATGCTCTCCTTCTTTCCTTGCTTATTCTCTGATATGCAGGTTTGATTTCGAAATAACTCACCCCTGAAACAATTTAACCCTGGCACTTTTTTGAGTGGTAGTTTCTTTCTGACAATTTCTCCAATTTTGATCTGTGGAGATAGGAGAAAATGAATTATTTTCAGCTTCTGTTATCAAAGGGAATTGTCAATTATTACTTCAGCCATTAACTGAACCCTAGAATTGACTTTTTCAGAAGCTATTTCCTTTTCTTATGAGAGAACATCCAGGGGCCTCTGCAGTCATGTCAGCTGCCTCTCAGGGTTGTAGGATGAGAACTTGGTAAATTGACTTCAGGGGCTTGGTCATTTTATCCCCTAAGGCAAGACATTGTTGAGAAGAGAAAGCAAAGCAGAGAAGAGGGATGGATCCTTAAATCTTGTTCCTCCTTTACTCTTCCTGTTCCCTCCTCACTAGATACTCTGTCCCTAGTTATGTAAAAATATGTACAATCAGCCTAAATGTTTCCAAATGCCTCCTAAACATCTCTGAATGAAAATCTCACAGGTCCAAGCCTCATATGTCTCCCTTGCCCTCCAAACCTTCTTCTATATTCTCTGATCAATCAATGGTTGTTCCACCTACCCAATTTCCCAAGTCAAGAACTTTGTCCTGGACTATTCGTTTTTTCTCTTCTATCTCATTTGATTTGTTGACAAAGGCTGAGATTCTATCTTCTCTGTATCTCTCAGATTCATTTCTCTCTCTACTAATCACTGTGGACTTAGTTCAGATCCTTCAATCTGGTTACCTCATTATTGCAATAGCCTTGTCATCAGTCTCTGACTCCAGTCTTTTTGCCTGATGTACTCTTACTCCCCAAATCTCCTTCTACCCTTCTGCTAGGATGATATTTTAAAAGATATGTAGATATTTATCAAAGTACTATATACAATTAAAAATATCAAATACAAGTCTACAGTCACCAATCTGTATTTTTTTTAATCAAAAAAAGCTTTGAAAACTGATTTTTAGGTACTTTTTGCACCAAAGTTCATTTTCGTGGTAAAATCTGTTCTAAATTTGGTCTCATGACAAAAATATTGAGTTAATTATGGCGTGCTTCCCCACACCCTGATGGGAGCAAGTTTGATGAGTATGTGCATGATATGGCCTTTAAAATCAGGAAATGTCAGAATTCTGAAGTACAGCTGGCTCTATGGATTTAAGATGGATTGCAAGTCTGTAGTATGAATCCTCATCTCCATTTCACTCCTCAGAGACACCTTTTTAAACTCTTTTAGCTTTCTTCTTCTTTTTTTTTTTTTAATGGAGATGGGGGTCATTGCTCAGGTTGGTCTTGAACTCTTGGGCTCAAGCAATTCTCCTGACTTGGTGTCTCAGAGTGCTGGGATTATAGGTGTGAGCCACCATGTCCAGTCTCTTTTAGCTTTTAAAAATTTTATTTCTTGCACTGGGTATGGTGGCTCACATCTGTAATCACAGCACTTAGGGAGGCTGAGGTCGAAGAATTGCTTGAGCTCAGGAGTTCTAGACCAGCCTAGGCAACAGAGTGAGACATCATCACTACAAAAAATAAAATAATTAGTTGAGTATAGTGGCTCTAGCCTTCAGTCCCAGCTATTCAGGAGACTGAGGCAGGATTGCCTGAGCCCAGGAGGTTGAGGCTGTATGAGCCATGCTCATGTCACTGCACTCCAACCTGGGTGACAAGAGTGAGACTACGACTCCAAAAACACACACACATACACACACACACACACACACACACACACACACACTTTTTTTTTTCTTGGCTGGGTATTATAGCTCATGCCTATCATCCCACCACGTTTGGAGGCCAAGATGGGAGGATCACTTGAGGCCATGAGTTTGAGACCAGCTTGGGCAACAAAGCAAGACCCCGTCTCTAAAACTTTTTTTTTTTTTAATCAGCCAGGTATGATGGTGCATGCCTGTATTCTCAACTACTTAGGAGGCTGAAGGAAGAGAATTGCTTGAGCCCAAGAGATCAAGGCTGCAGTGAGCTATGATTGTGCCACTGCACTGCAGCCTTGGTAATAGAGCAAGATTCCATATAGTTATTTATTTTAAATAACATGCTTGTTTTACATTTCTTGATTTATCAATTTTAGATATTTTAGCATATTGAATTTCTATTATAATTTATAAAGATTTGACTGTCTTATACCTTTCCTTATTGTATTATTTTGCTGGGGCTGCCATAACAAAGTACCAAAGTCTGGGTGACTTAACAGAAATTTATTTCCTTACAGTTCTGGAGGCTAGAAATCCAAGATCAAGGTGTCAGTAGTGTTGGTTTCATTCTGGAGGCCTTTCTCCTTGGCTTGTAAATGGTCATCTTTCTCCAGTGGTCTTCCTCTTATGTGTGTCTGTGTCCTAATCTCCTCTTTGTATAAGGACATCAGTTATTGAATTAAGACTTACCCTCATGACCTCATTTCACTTTAATTTTCTCTTTGAAAATTGTATTTCCTAATATGGTCACATTCTGAAGTACTGGGGGTTAGGACTTCAACATATAAATTTCAGGTACTATTTAGACCATAACATCAACTATACCTCTCCCAATTTGATCTATATATCTATCAAATTTTTGTTTATTCAGTAGCAAAACTTTACAAATACTGTCCATTGAAAAACAAGCAGAGAAAAACTATCGGTTCCACTTGTATGCTCCTCCTAAAATGGTCACTCTAAAACTGTTGCATTACTGTCATTCCTCTTTTTGACCCTCTTTTTCTTGGGTTTCATGTTGTGCATTTTCATCATTTTCTACCTCATTTTGGGGGAGCACATCTGAGGTAGCTTAAGAAAGCATAGGATACAAGTTATTAGGTTCCCTGAGTACATGAAAATGTCTTTATTTTAAATTCACATGATGGATAGTTTTCCTGGGCATAGAATTCCAGGTTGAGAATAGTTTCTCCTTAAATGTTTGCAGCATAGTCCTCCTGTGTCTTCTGTGTTTCAATGTGGTTTTTGTAAACACCTGTTTATGTTCCCTCTGAAAGCTTTGGAATCTTTATTTTTGAGATTCTGACATCTTATGACAATCACTCTTGAGTGAGTCTTTTTTCATTCACTCTGTTAGGCTGTTGGTGGACCTTTCATTTTGTTAGCTTATTTTTAGTTCTGGGAGTTTATTTATTTATCTGAAAATTTCTATTTCCTGTGTTGTCTTTCTGTAATTTTTATTATTTTAGTATTGAACCTTCTAATGTGATTCTCTTATTTTCTACTTTCCAACTCTGTTTTTCAGTTCCACCTTCACAGAGAACTTTAATGAATATTATTTAGTTTCCTAAATTATGTCTGTTTCCTCTGACCTATTTTCTGTTGATTTTGTTTTCTGTCATGTTATGGGATTTCTTCAAAAGTTTGTGATACTTAGGATGAGTATATATTTGAGAGTAAGACACCAAAGGGATGAAATAACTAATTTAAAGTTTTAGAACATGGGTGAGGCTTGTTGATGGTTTGGCTTGACTGTAAGATAGTGGGAAACTCCAATGTCAGTGTCCAGAGATCTTTTCCTCAGAGGCATTCAGTTTCTCAAGAAGAGCATTATCTATCTCTTGCCTGGAGTTTATAGCTGAATCTTGGGGAAACAATGTGTGTGTATTGTGGTTGGAGGAGGACTGGGAGTGAGAAATAGTTTTCAGAATATAGATTTTTTTTTTTACTTATTCACCTGTTTGTACCCCTGTACCACACTTCTGTGCCTTTTCCAGGCTTGAGATTTTGAATCCTGAACCTCTTGACTTCAATTCATTCAGAGATCAAACCCCCTTTCTCCTTAAATGGGATAGAGGATTAGAAGCATAACTATATTATATACAGATTTCAACTGTTTTTAGGGATTTCCTCTGCAAACACCTTATCTGGTAACTTTTTTTGTTTTGAATTATCAACTCAGTTATCACTCTTATAATGACTTTGTCTTTCAGCAATTTGTTTAGATTCTGCTGATGTCTCCATTTCTCTTTGTTATATAAGTTTACACATTTTAAAATAGTCTATTTTAAGAAGAAGAAGGACAAACACATGTAATAAACCCTTTAAATTAAATTGGGTTCTACCATGGAGAGCTCTTTCTGGGTGATATTAAGCAGGTAAGTGACATAATTGGATTTGCTTTTTAGAATGTTCGTTTGGGTGGGCCCTTAGGTAAACACACAACTCTCAATCACTTCTTCCTCTATCTGCTTTATAATATGCAAAAATTGGTTGAAATGTGTGTCTCCTTTAATGGCTCTGTGCAGCTTTTAAAATAAAGTCCAAGCTTCTTTTTCTTCTTCTTTTTGAATATTTTTAAAATTGGAAATGAGGTCTCACTATGTGTCCAGGCTGGTCCTGAATTTCTTGGCTCAAGCAATCCTCTCGTCTCCACCTCCCAAAGTGCTGGGATTACAGGTGTGAACCATCCCACCCAACGTCAAGTTTCTTTAATCATGAGCCCCTGCCTATACATCTCTCTCCCCTGGTAATCTGTGCCTTCCCTTTGCTTTTTCTCTGTGTCCTTTGAATGCCTCTCTTGGTGCTTAACACACTTTATTATTGATTCTATTACTCTATTATTCTCTTACTTTTGTGTGAGATGAGCTTCTTTTTGACTTTTTTTTTTAAATTTTGTAATTTGTTTTTGAGTTGGAGTCTCACTCTGTCACCCAGGCTGGAGTGCAGTGGCATGCTCATGGCCACCGCAACCTCAACCTTCTCGGCTCAGACAATCCTTCTGCCTCAACCTTCCAAGTAGCTGGAATTACAGGCATATGCCACAATGCCCGGCAAATTTTTAAATTTATTTTAGAGAAGAGGTCTCGCCAAGTTTCCCAGGCTGGTCTCGAACTCATGGGCTCAGGCAATTCTTTCACCTTAGCCTCCCAAAGTGCTGGGATTATAGGTGTGAACCACTGTGCCCAGCCTTTTTGATTTTTCATCCCCAGTATAGTGCCTGAAACATTAAAGGAGCTCAATAATATTTGTTGAACAAATGATAAGAAAGCAACTATACCCTTTTTTTTCTTAGGCTGGTCATCTCAAAATCGGGCTTTGAGATGAAGATTGGTATGCAGGTGATTTGTTAAGGAACTGCTCCCAATAGAATCTAGTAAGAAAGTAGGAAAGCAGGACAAGGAAGGGAGAGAAACCAGCAAGGGTATAATTTTAGGCAAAGACAGCAGCTATAGCCTAATCCCGTAAGGGAACACTGAAGTATAAATTATCCCTCAGGGTTTGTCCAAACTTGAGGCAAGGGAGCTGGGTTTTCATAATCTAGCACTGTCAGTCATTGACTAAGGTCTGAGTAACCAACCATCCCAGTTGGCCCAGGACTATCCTGGCTTTAACACCAAAAGTCCCACATTCCAGGAAGCCCCTCAGTCTGGGGCAAGCCAGCACATTTGGAAACAGGTATGAGGGAGGACCCCCCCCAAACCCAGAATTATCTTTTTATAAGGTAGTAGTACAAGTGTTTCTTGCAGTACAGGTGTCCCTTGCTAGGAGCCCATCAGCATCAGTGTACCAGCTAGCATTGTTGTGAGAGGCTGTGTTTGACTTCAGTGAATTTTTTTTTTTTTTTGGAGATTCTTTCAATATGTTTGTCCATTTCATGATGGTTGACTTAGGAGCACACTTGCCCACACCATGTTGTTTAGCAGTTTTTGACCAAAAACGGCATGACACCCATGCCCCACCCTTCTTATTCACCTGATCTCACTCTGAGGAACTGTTTTTTTGTTTCCCCAGATGAAAAAAGTCCTCAAAGGGAAACAATTTGCTGATGTGGAAAAGGTGAAACAAAAAGTGGCATAAGCACTAAAAGACATCAAAATTGACAAATTCGAAAACTGTTTTGAGCAGTGGAAAAGCATCTCAATAGATGTATTATATCAAATGGAGAGTACTTTGAAGGTGACTGAAGTTTAAGCATGTAAGAATAAATAAACAACTTTTTAATAAGTAAATTCTGGTTTCTTTTGGGTCACCCCTCATGCTTCCACCTCTCTGTGCTTGTGGAAAATGTGGCATCTATGGCCAAAGGAAAGTCCCTGGAAAAGAAAAACAGTTGCAACCTTTAGAAAATAATGGCCCCCAAAGAGTTTGTAATTAAACTAAGGATCTTGAGTTGGAGAGAGGCTCCTGGATTACCCAGGTGGGCCCAATGTAATCACAAGGATCCTTTTGGGGAAAAAGGGAGGCAGGAAAATCAGAGAAGGAGATGTAAGGACAAAAGCAGAGGCCAGAGTGATTTGTTTGCTGACTTTGAAGATGGCAAGGGGCTGCAAACCAAGAAATGCAGGCAAACTAGAAACTGTTAAGACAAGGAAAGGAATTCTTTCCTAGAGCCTTCAGAAGGAATATAGTCCTGCAGACACCTTGATTTTGGCTCCATAAGATCCGTTTTGGATTTCTGACTTCCAGAACGTAAGATAATAAATTTATGTTGTTTTAAGCCACTAAATTGGTGGCAATTCGTTACAGAAGCAATAGGGCTAATACAAAAGCAAAGGCTCATTAAAGCTGGGGGAGTAAACAAAAAATCAACAAAAGGGACCTGAGAGAGATCCTGATGCCCTAACAATATCTGTTCCTTCCAAATCAGAAAACTCAATCAGAGAGCTAAAATTTTAAGTCAATGTCAACAAATTAGTTGACTATCATAGAGATTAAGCTGTGGGATCTGGAGTTTGATGCCCATTGGTTAAATCTTGGTTTTCAGCACTTTTTAGCTCTATGAACTGGGATGTTACCTAAGCCTCTCTAAACCTTAGTGTTTCACCTGTAAAATTGAAACAGTAACAAAACTCAAGAGCTATAAGGAAGTATGCCTGTAAAGTGCCTGGCATACAGTAAAATCTCAATGCAGATATTACTGGTAGCACAGTGGGATCTCATCTCTACTCAGTTGTTACATTCTAAGACAGTATGAGGTGAAAATTAAGATTGGTGAATATTAGGGATTAAAATCACTTAACTTGCCCTTGGGTTTTGTGTTCACAACCTTGTAGATGACATGTACATCTGAGAGTTTACTCATCACCACAATGGGAATTATATAATACTAAGTCCAAGAACAAAGCATAATATTACAGTATTTTAAATTACCTAGAAGAAGGCAGGAGTTGTTGAATGTGCAGTGGTCTCCTCTGTATGTTTAGCATTGGTTTCAATCCATGGTTTGTTTACTTAAAGGATGTCTTTCACCTTCATTTGAATTTGCTCTCTTTCTGAAATCTTTGTTAAGCCTGGCAAAGTTGCCCATTATACTTGTGCCTGCCTTCTCTTCCCAAGGTTATCTGGGGGTTATCTTACACCCCTTTCGATAAAGAGTTTAACAAACTATTATGTTGCTATTGGAAGTGTCAGGACTCGTATAACTAGTAACAAATAATTAATGAAAATTAAATGTAACTGTCAAGGAATTTAGTGTCCCAGATCAACTTCCCCAGATCCAGAAATAGTCCTACCAACCCTTTCTGTTATCAAAGTGGCTACTGTTGAGGTGGGCGACTACCTGGGGTCTTTTATTCATCTTCCTTAGAGAGCAGGGGCTGAAACTGATGTGAAAGCTCTTAAACAGCTCTTCAAGGAGGTCAAAGCCATTGATTATACTAGGAGGAGGACCACCCAGACGTGGTGTATCTGTGATCTGCTCTGTCCTCCCTTTCTCCCTCTCCCAGGTCACACAACTCAAAGCTGTTGGACATCCTAGCATGGCTTTCTTCTACATTCCAGGGATGCCGCTGGTTTGACCTGACTCTCTTTTAAACTTGATGTGTTTTCCCCTGGATGAAATGGTGGGAGAGATGGGGAGGAAGCCAAGGGAGAGGAAGGAAGTCCTTGGCTGAGCTGCCTGGTGCTTGGTGAGGAAGGGATGGGTGTGGGCGAGCTTGCTTTACTCTGAGGTTCCGCCAGCTCTTGAAAACGCTGCCTCTTTTTCTGAAAACTTTCCCTGGGGAGGACCAGTTAAAACAACAAAAACATCAATCAAACCTTATGGGGTTATTTTAAGGCCAAAATGAAAGTATCTAGATGGAAAAAGGGGGTGGGCAGCAGTGGAAACTTGAACCATCTACCCCCTCCTAGGGCCTCAATTCCCAGCCCCTCACACCCACCCACCCCACTCCATCCAGCTGCGGCTGAGCCAGGCTCACACCCGCCTTGTTCGCCAGATGAACTGCCCTGTCTGTGCCTTGCCTTAGGCGGGGCCATTGGGGATAGAGCTGTGTTTGTCTTCACTGTGTGTTGAAATTGGCAGGTGCAGGCTCCTCTCATTCCAAGTCAAACTACTACCTTTCAGAGAGGAGGGCCAGGCCTGGAATCCTCAGCTTGGGAAGGGCCCTGTGTACAACTACTGACCATTGGAAGTGAATACTGTCCTTCTCCACACTGGGCCAGGTCCACCACTGGTCATGACCGGGAAGGGAAGAAACAGTCTTTCGGGGCTGAAGGTAACCAGAAGAGGCTGGAGAGCTGTGGGCAGCAAGAATGAGGGTGGCTTCATGGTCAGAGATTCAAGCAACCCTGAAGATTCAACTGCGCTTTGGACAAATAAAGGGGGTTGTTGGCTGAGTTGATGTCACCTGGGTGCATACCTGAGTGTGCAGAGCCAGCTTAAGAATAAGGTCTTGTTTTCCAAGAACCAGCCCTCTTACCGGAACTATCTGGAAAGACAATGAGTACATTCAGGAAGCATTTCTCCCTTTCCCCATTGTTTCCCCTGCCCCCTCCAGCTGTCATGGGATCTGCCCTCCAAGGATGGGAGAGGGCAGCCTGCAGGTCAAAGAGGCAGAGAGACCACCAGACTGCCAGTTTCTTGTTCAAAAATTGTTTCCAGAGAGTGAGGTCCCTTGTCCACTCTGCCAGTGTTGATGACTCCCTCTGATAGGTCAGAGTGGAAGTCTAGATGCCAGCCCCAACACAGACTGGGTGTGTGAGTTAGGGAAGGAACTTAGCCTGTCTCTGCCAGTTTCTCCACCTGTAAAAAAGGAGATATTGCCTACCACATGTGTTGTGAAAGTTTGAGGAGGTAACATGTGGGAAAGTGCTGACTTGGTTGATACTTTCATCAGCCCTTGTTCCAATGTCACAGCATTCTTGTGTATAGTTGGCTTCTCACTTTAACTTCATAATAACCCCATGAGGAAGGAAGGGGAAGGTATAAAAGTAATTACATTTGTTTTAAAGTTTGAGGGCTTTGGCAATGGAAATGATGGTATTGGCAGCCCACATCTGGAATAGAGAAAATGATCCCAGCAGTTTTTTTACCCATGTTTTATGTTTGTCTGGTGATCTTACTATGAATACAGAATTCCAATTGTAGGCAGACAGGGTTGTACATTTTCCAAGAGCTTCTAGGGTCACCGAGGGAAGGTAATCTCTCTCAGCACTATTCCATAGGCATGTAATATGAGACCCATATGTAATTTTAAATTTTCTTGTAGCAGCATCAAAAAAATGTTTTAAAGGCAGACACATGGAAAAGTGCTCAGCCTCACTCATTATCAGAGAAATGCAAAGCAAAACCACATTGAGATACCCCCTAACCCCAGTAAGAATGACTATCATTAAGAAAACAAACAGCAACGGATGCTGGCTAAGATGCAGTAAAAAGGGAATGCTTCTACACTGCTGGTGGGAAAGCAACCTAGTTTAACCTCTGTGGAGCCTAAATTTGATAATTCAATTCACAGACCAGCCCTGCTGCAGGACCCCATGTGGAGTTTTCTGTTCTATGATCCTCACATCCATATCACTACCTAGAACTGAATGTGACTAAGTTCTTTGTGAAGGTGCTACATTGAGTACCTTAGTTGTGGAATTAGTTCCACTTTCTCAATCATCCACATATTATGTGACTAGCCTTTGATGCATGACTGCTTTTCATCACATGGTGTTGTGGTGGTGTCCAAAAGTGTTAGAGGTGAGATTTCATTCACAATCTCATTGGGAGCTAATACATGTTGTCCTTAATGTCATTAAAAGACACACTCTCTTAAAGAAAATCCCTGCATTATACTGACTACTCTTGTTCAGGACAATTTTCTCTGAAGGTCATATATTAGGCCTCTAAGTCACAGCCTATGATTTCTAACTTGAGCACATTACTGATGTTAGGTAAAACTTTAGTAATAGGTCGGTTCAATGGGTTAAATTGGTTAATATCTATTTGATTAACATCTATTTATGGTTAATATCTATTTATTGTTTAATATTAACCATATTAATATTTGGCTGATATCTATTCATTGATCTATCTAACTAGATATATTGGTTAATATCTATTTATTGATCTAACTAGACATATTGTTAATATCTATTCTTGGTTAATATCTATTTATTGATATCAACCCATATCTATTTGGCTAATATCTATTTATTATAGACATGATTAATATCTATTTATTGATCTATCTAACTAGATATATTGATAGAAAAATAAATATATGCTATATATACACAAATACAGAACAAAAACACACTTCACTGTAATATTTTTTAAAATTATACTTACTTTTAATGCCTTTTCCTCAGAATGTAGATTTCATTCTTTCTTTTTAAAATATATGTTTATAGTGCCACATATATCTGAGAAAAATAGTTGCTGAATTTTAAAATCAATTTCAGGATATCTAAAAATACAAATTTACAAGATGACATCAAGTAAAAAGTCCAAGTCTTGGAGCAGGGCACATAGGTCTTGATGTTGGCTATCTACTACCTATCTAAGTGACCTTCACCAGCTACTCTACCAATCAGGATCTCAGTTTTCTAATCTGTAAAGTGAGGAGACTGAAAGCCCTTCTTTGATCTCCATGCAACCACCTCTAATTCACCGTCTGTACCAACATCCTTCCCATCCACCAACTTCTCATGTGTATAATTTTCACAACTTTTAATTAAGAGTTTATCCACTAGATTTTGTCATGTATGCATCTACCTCTACTCTCCTGTGCTCTTAATTCATGTGGTAAGAATTCAAGACATAGTTGTTTGCTGAAAACAATAATACTATTGATTCTGGTTTTAATATCTTATGCTTTTAATAGGTAGGGTCAGTATCCAAGCTGGGCTACCATTGAGCCCATAACACCATTGAGTATTGAATTGGAGACTGTGATGATCCACAATATTAATTAATTAATCTCAATAGACAGTTTTAGCAGGAAAGAGTGGTTATGTCCAGATGGAAATATTTGTCAAGTAAAGCACATGAGTGAGAATGGCAGCTATTGCCTTTAGGACATCTTGGGAATGACAAAAATCTCAAATCCTACTCACAGAGTAGAAATCAACATTCTTCTTACCCTCACTCCCAGAACTCACAGTTAAGATCAATGTCTTTTTCTGACCTTAAAAAGAGTGCCGGATTTGGAGTGATGAGGACTGGTCTTGAAATCCCTCTCTGCAGCTTATAAGTTGTGTGGCTGTGGAACAACAACAAAAAAAGGAACTGAACTAACATTTTAAATCTAATTATTCATCTGTGAAAGTCAAATGACATTTATCTACCTATCTACCTACCTTCCTCCACACCTTACAGAAGTAATGTGAGTCTGAAAAAAAAATAGCTCTACCAAAACATGTAGTATGTATGAGAAAAATCAAACGCAGTTCATTTGAATATTTAGATTCAACTTTAGGGTAATTCCTTTTTAGAAAACTTTAGCTTGTTATTTTTTAAGGTTAATATTAAAAATGTAAGGAATGGTTACTGTTTTTTTTTAAATAAGAAAAACTATAGAAGTTATTAGCAACGACAATTATCCAAAGTATTAAAACTATTTACCAAAGTACCTGAAGAATGAGAACAATTAATCAGTTATTATGCCTCCATGTTAAAAGAAGACCAGACCTTTGCCAAAGACTAAAAATGCTGTAGGAAAAATATATTTCCAAAACAAGGTTGAAATAGTGAAACCACACTAATAGTTCATGATTAAAAGTTGAATTCTGAGTACCAATATGATCTCAAAGGAGCAACAGTCTAAGAGTTCAGAAAATGAACCTGAGTCCACTTCTGCAATACAGCAACAATAACTGCTGAAAACAATAACGGCAAATGCAGTGCTGGTAGCCAACATGCATCAATCGCTTACCATACACGAGAACTGTGTCTTCATGTATTCTACCTCCTCTACTCTCCTCAACAATCCCAGAACGTTTGGCTCTGGAAATACTTGAATTTCACAGGTGATGAAACAGAGTTTCAGGAAAGTTGAGTAATTTGTTCAAAGTTGTTAAACTTTAGAGCTGGAATAAGATCGTATGCTGTGGGACTCCAAACTCAGCACTGAGAAAAGGGATATCAATAATTCCAATAACTAAATGATGATATAGAAGCCTGTCTCGATGTGCCTGCATGTCTGAGTATTCATTTATTGAATACTTAAGTTGCTGAGCATTCAAGCATTAATTATAAAATTAACAAACGTCCAAGCCAATAAAACTGCTGTGAGTTGGTGTTCTACTGCTGAGACACAGATGGGCAAGTAGTATATGGTAGGAACTTTTACTAAGGTCAAATAAGATAAGAGGTATCAAACTAGAAGGAAGACTTGACATCAGGAGAAGTGAACTTCATTAGCCCAGGCTAGCCCCACTGGCACTCCCAGGCAAGAAGCAAGCTGCTTTTAGCTGATCTTTATATCTTTGTGGAGATATTAATTTATTATTAGAGTCACACTATTTAAATGACTCACAACTGTTTTCTCATTTCTTCTTTTGGTAGTATGTTAAGATCATGGTTACATAATTAAATAATTTGAAATTGTTTTTTCATTCTTTTTTCCGGTAAAGTATTTCCACCCAGGTTTTAGATGTGCTGTCAATTCTCTAATTTAGATACCTTGCATTTCAGCTGAACTATATTTCAATGACCTCTTGGGGATTAAAAATCAATTAAGAAACTCAAATCTGAAGTAAATCAATTTTTCACATTTGGCTAATAATTTTTTTTGTGTGTGTCAATCATTTTCTAACAAGTTCAAGTCTAATATTTTCAACTTATTGTCTAAAACCATACAAAATATAACAATATTTTTGATAGACAATTTAGCATTTTACAGGCCCCAAAATGGTTGCTAAACACAAAAAAACAGAAGACATATTACTTTATTTTTCTATTTTCTATTATTAGAGATTATTAGAGAACCAAAGCAATGAAATGACTTCACCAAGGTCACATAGGTAGGTAAGGAAGATTACCGGGACTAGAAGGTAGGTCTGGCACAAATTCCCCCATAGTCTTGCCGCTCAAAGTGTAATATGAGAACCTACAGCAGTAGCATCATCAGTGAACATAAAAATGCAGAATCTCAGGCCCTACACAGATAAACCGAATCAAAATCTACATTTTACAAGATCCTCAGGGGACTTGCATCACATCAACGCTTGAGAAGATTTACAGCATACTGCTAATTTTCTTAATTATCCACCTACGAAATAATGTGGCCCTTGGCAGATGTATTCCTCTAAAGCCTAAAAGAAATTTAGGAAAACTGAATTTTTTAAAAAACTTATGTTGAGCAAGCTCAAATACATCTTTTGATTATTGAGTCATTTTTTCTTTAGAAATAAGTTGTGAATGTTTGTGATGACAAATGTAGTGTTATCTATATATGCATGTGCTTAGCACATGTGTTCTAGAAGAGGTCTCCCAGATCTTTGTTGGACTGCATGTTTCTTCATCCCTGGAACTTTAGAAGAGAGCAGGATATCTGCATAATCCTTCTAACCTCAACATCTCCTGTGAGTGTTACCTATTAGAAGCTCACCAGCACCACCTGCTGAAGCTGTCTTAGAAAAGCTAGCAAGGTGTTTCTCACTTTTTCTTCTGTCAAGGTATTTTTTCATCATAATTCCACTGTTTCGTATTTACATTTCCCTCCAATCCTTGACTTCTCTTCACTCCACCGAAATGAACATTTTTCCTCCATTTATGGTGCCCTAAACAGAGCCTATTACAACCACACCAAAAACATTTTAAAACCAGCTTCAAAATGTATGAAGTCATTTATATCTCTGTACTCTGCATAGATTTAAAATTGCCAGGACAACTGTTCCAGGTTATGATTCAAAAAGTAAAATCAATGTACCAGGTGCAGCCTGGGGACCAGCGTAGAAGACCTCATACCTGTGTTCAAAGAACAGATATTTGAGGCCCACTGGAAGTGAGAAATTCATCTTTATCTTCCCTTATTTTTTTGTCTGTGTTTGTTTATATGATAGATTGTTTCTTTCCTTTGTCTTTAGTTAATATCACCATACATGAATAATTTTCTATATCATAATGAAAAATTTTCTTCAATCCTTATTTTATTTCTCTTGTCAACTCTGATGAATTTATATCCAGAAAAATCTGTGCTCCCTTTCTTGTACTAGTAAAAATAATACTAGTCTTCAAAAGGCAACTGTTAAAAACTTTATTATTATTATTATTATTATTATTATTGAGTTGGAGTCTCACTCTCGCCCAGGCCGGAGGGCAGTGGCATGCTCCTGGCCACTGCAGTTTCAACCTGCTGGGCTCAGGCAATCCTTCCACTTCAGTCTTCCAAGTAGCTGGAACTACAGGCATGCACCACCACACCCGGCTAATTTTTTTATTTATTGTAGAGATGAGGAATCACCAAGTCTCCCAGGCTGGTCTCGAACCCATGAGCTCAAGGAATCCTCTCACCTTAGCTTCCCAAATACTGGGATTATAGGCGTGAGCCAACGCACCCAGCCAGTAACTTTAGCAATATGTTAAAGCTAGTTCCAAATGACTTTTCAAAATATAATCAATTGAAAAAACTTGGGAGAGCTCAAGATTCCCTTCAAAAACTTCAAAATGTCCACTAGTTAGCAAAGACGATTTTTGTCACAGTTGTTGTGGTTGATGATAATGATGATTGATGATAGCATCTTTCAAAGAGGTCCTATTAAGGGGATGTAACCACCCACCCCAAACATTTCATCTCTGGAATATTGTATGACATTCTCCTACTGAAAGGTAATTCAAAACATCCCACTGAAGAAAAGTCCTGTATTTCTTTTTTTTTTTTTTTGGTTTTTTTTTTTTTTGTTGTTGTTGTTGTTGTTGTTTGGGAGGGGTTGTTTTTTGTTTGTTTGTTTGTTTGTTTGAGTTGGAGTCCCACTCCGTCGCCCAGACTGGAGTGCAGTGGCCGCCACCGGCCACCGCAACCTCGACCTGCTGGGCTCTGGCGATCCTTCCACCTCAGCCTTCCAAGTAGCTGGAACTACAGGCGCGTGCTACCACACCTGGCTAATTTTTTCATTTATTGTAGAGATGAGGGCTCGACAAGTTGCCCGGGTGGGTCTCGAACCCGCGGGTTCAGGCAATCCACTCACCTCAGCCTCCCAAGGCGCGGGATTACAGGCTGAGCCACCGAGCCCGGCTTTGTATTTCGTTTTTTGACACCTCAAGCCTTTGTGGAGAATGTTACTCCAACATTTGTAAAATTTAAGAGAATGAATTGAAAACAGAAAGAAGTTAATCCCCTGAAAAAGTGTACACCCTCAAATCCCAAAGTGTCAATTGGGTGCCTTAAGAAATGTCTCAACATAAAATGCTCAAAAGAAATGAGAACAAAGTGAAACTGACTTTCAAGAGCTTCTTCAATAAGAATGCATGAAATCACTTCTGCTTTACTTTTTGTATTGGGTTAGTTACAATATTTTTTAAAAATAGATATATATCCTGGGTTTGATTTATTTGGAGGAAACCGGCTTAGATTATTTTGCATTTCCAAAGAATAATTCACCTCACAGAGTGAGACAGGCAAGGAAGACTTTACTCAAGACGGTAGCAAAAGGAGAAATTGAACTCAACCTCACTGAAACAAAAGTTAAGAGGGTTTTTAAGCACCTGGGGAGCTGGTGGCAAACTCCTGGAGGACATTAAGGAAGAGGTTGCTCAATGTGATTAGGTCCTTTATGTTTACTTATTGAAATAAGGCTCCTACCCTCCCACAGAGACTGGAAGATAGGGGCGCTATTTTTCTTGTTGATTACATTTCAGAAGGATGTCACCCAGGTCCTTGAAAAAGACAATTTCTGGGTTGTAAAACTGGCACAAGGCTAGGTGAAGATTTACATACATTTCAACAGAACAGAGAAAGAATTTATAATTGCAAGATTTCTCAAATAAATGCTGCAAGAAAAAGGAAGTCAAAGTCCTATATTCAGAAAGAAATCCATCTAAAGTTTAGTCAAGGTGAGGGGATTAAAGCTATCTTGGTCAACATCTAACTATTACATCGGATGTATGTTAATAAGCTTAAAAATAGCATTATTTTCTGAATTCACGGGATGTGAACATGAAGTCAAAAATTTAGATTTTATTTGTCTATAAGCTGTCTCTGAAAGTAATTTTAAAAATGCATTTTTAACCACTAGCAACACTATTAAAATAATTGAGTAACTTCGCAGTAAGAAAGCTCTGATGGGCAGCACTCATTTTAACAAGTCAGTTATTATTAGGTCATAAATACAGCCTGTTCACCCTCATTAACATTTGTTACCTTTTGTTTTATTTTGTTTTTGTTGTTATTGTTTGCGATGACCATCCTAACAGGTGTGAACTGATATCTCATTGCAGTTTTGTTTTGCATTCCCTGTTGATTAGTGCTGTTGAGCACCTTTCAAATACCTATTGGTCATTCGTAAGTCTTTATTGGAGAATTGTCTGTTCAAGTTTTTTGTCATTTTTAAATCAAGTTATTTGTCTCTTTGTTATTAAGTTGTAATAGTTTCTTACATATTTTGAATATTAACCTTTCATCAGATACATGGTTTACACATATTTTCTCCCATTCTATAGGCTGTCTCTTCACGCTGGTGATTGTGTTGTTTGCTGTGCAGAAGCTTTTTGGATTAGTGTAGTCTCACTTGTCTAATTTTGTTATTTTTATTGTCTGTGCTTTGATGTCATATCCAAGAAATCATGACCAAGACCAATGTCGAAAAGATTTTTTCCTATGTTTTCTGAAACTAGCATGAAGATTTCTCAAAAAATTAAAAGTAGAATTTCCATATGATCCAGAAATCCCTCTTCTGGGTATATATGCAAAAGAGTTGAAATCAGAACCTTGGAGTGATATCTGCATTCTTAAGTCTTTTGCAGCATTTTTCTCAATGGCCAAGTTATGGAAACAACTTAAATGTCTGTTGACAGATAAATAGATAAAGAAATGTATATATGTACATACACAGAAACACACAATGGAATATTATTGTCTTATAAAGCAAGGCAATACTGCCATATGTGACAGAAAATGTGATGAACCTGAAACATTGTGATGTTATGATATTATTGAAATAAGCCAGTCACAGAAGGACAAATAATATATGATTCCATGTACACAAAGTATCTAAAATAGTCAGGCTCATAGGAACAGAAAGTAGAATGTTGGTTGTGAAGGGCTGAGGGAAGGGGGAAAAAGGAAATTATTGTCCAATAGGAAGAAAATTTCAGTTGTGCAAGATTATTAAGTTTCAGAGGTCTGCTGTACAACATAGTACCTATCATTAACAACACTGTATTGTGCACTTTAAAACTTGTCATTTAAAAATATCATCTTGAAAATGTTTTAGCACCCCCAGATTCCCTTAGCTTGAAAAACCAAAGACATTTCCTGCCTTCACTCCTCTCCCAAACTTGGCTACATCTAACCATTCGTGAGTCACAGTGATTCTGCCTCATAAACACTCCCTAAATGCACTCCCCCTTTCCATTTCCACATATTGACCTTATCTAAGCCCATCAGCATTTCTTGCCTGCAATATTACAATGTTCTCCAAACTTAACCCTCATCTCCAATCCTTTTTTTTTTTTTAGTCTCACTCCGTCGCCCAGGCTGGAGCTCAGTGGCATGCTCATAGCCAACCCAGCATCAACCTGCTGGGCTAAGGCGATCCTTCTGCCTCAGTCTTCCAAGTAGCTGGAACTAAGGGCACGCACTACCACACCTGGCTAATTTTTGGTTTTATTGTATAGATGAGGTTTCGCCAAGTTGCCCGGGCTGGTCTCGAACCTGAGGGCTCAGGCAATCTACTCGCCTCGGCCTCTCAAAGTGCTGAGATTACAGGGCTGAGCCACTGAGACCCGCCTCCAATCCTTTCATAGCCAGAATGATCTAACAAAACTGAAAACTGAATTATTTGATCACAGCATCCCTCTGTACAAAAGATTACAAAGATGTATTTTTGGAATGAATAAATGACCAAATAAGATAATTCTGACAAGAAAAAAAACTTACTTTTTTTGAATGCTTGTGTCAAACCATCACAGGTACCCCATAAATATGTACAACTATTGTGCATCCACAATAATTACAAATAAAAATTAGAGTTATATATTTTTAGAATGAGTATTTGACTAAATAAGATAACTCTAACAATAAGAAAGAAACTTAAAAATTATATATATGTGTATATATATATATACATATAAATATATATGTATTTTTTTGACTTGGAGTCTCACTCTGTCACCCAGACTGGAGTGCGGTGGCCACTCCCAGCCATCGCAGCCTTGACCTGCTGGGCTCCGGCGATCCTTCCACCTCAGCCTTCCAAGTAGCTGAAACTACAGGCGCGTGCTACCACGCCTGGCTAATTTTTTGATTTATTGTAGAGATGAGGTCTTGCTTGCCCAGGCAGGTCTCGAACCCACGGGCTCAGGCAATCCACTCACCTCAGCCTCCCAAAGCGCGGGATTACAGGCTGAGCCACCGAGCCCGGCTCCTTAAAAATATTTTATACAAAGAGATACATAACAGTTCACTTGTATATGGGGTACAATGTGATATTTTGATACAAACATATAATGTGTAATGATCAAATCAGGGTAACCGGGGTGCCTATCACCTCAAGCATTTATCATTTGTGTTGAGAACATTACAATTTCATTCTTCTAGTTATTTTGAAATATGCAATGAATTATTGGAACAATAGTCACCTTATTGCACTACTGAATACTAGATTTTATTACTTCTATCTAATTGTATTTTTGTACCCATTAACCATCCCCTTTCCCACCCCTCCCCATGGCCCTTCCCAGCTTCTAGTAACCATCATTCTACTCTCTAGCTCCATGATGTTGTTTGGTTTTTTTTTTAAGCTCCCTCCCATGTATATATCTTGAGTAGTTTCTACTGTGCATCAGGCCCTGTTCTTGGCAACAAGGATACAGTCATGAACAACACAGGCGAGTTCTCTGATGTGATGAAGCTGACATTCCAGGGGGACAAAGTGAAAAAAACAAGTAGAGAAACAAATGCATAACTATGGTATAATTGAAGAGAATGAAAAGCACTGCAAAGGATATAATGAAGGATAAAGGTTAATGGCATAAAGAGTAACCAAATGTGAAATGTCTATTTTAGAGTCCAACTAGGAAAACCATACTGTTAAGGGTTGATGATGACTTGATTTAGACTGGCAGCAAGGAAGGGATGATTAATCATATACTGAGAGCCTAGGTACCTACCTTTTGATATAGAAACAACACTTGTGAATTATAGGTTTGGTGTGAGTGATGAAGAGGAATGAATGATGGGTTCTTGCGTTGGGACAGAACACCAGGGTGGATGGTAGCACCAGGAGCTTAGATGGGGAAGTTGGGGAGGCAGTGGTGAGAACAAAGTGGCCAAGATTTCCAGTGTTGCCAAGTTTCATTTGAGATGCCAAAAGTAAGCATGGAATACGTGCTATAGTACAGAGATTAAATTAATTCATTAATTAAGGAGCTATGAAAATTCAATATAAGTCATTGATGAGGGTCATCCTGACTAACTCAAAAAACAACAGATGCTGAAGAGGATGCAGGGGAAAAGGGTGCTTCTGTACTGTTGAGGGAGTGTAAACTAGTACAACCTATGTAGAAAATAGTGTAGTGATTCCTAAAAGATCTAAAAATCAGCCTTCCATATGACCCAGAGAATATACCCAGAGAAACTGAAATCACTCTATGAAAAAGATATCTGCACACACATGTTATTGCAGCACTATTTACAATAACAAAAACTTGTAACCAATTGTGCTGCCAACCAAAAATGGACTGGATAATAAAAATATGGTATATATACATGATGGAATTTTATGCAGTCATAAAGAAGGACAAAATTATGAACTTCACAGCAACTTGGATGGATTTAGAGTCTGTGATACTCAGTGATCTATCATAGAAACAGGGAACTGAGTACCACATGTTCTCACTCATAAGCAGACCTTGAACAATTATCATAATACTGTAAGAAAGGGATCGGCAGTAGTGGTAAACTGCCAGGGAAGGGGCAGGGCACATTTCATCCATAAGCATATTTAATCTCAAACCAGGTGAAGTGGAGACCAAAGTGAGGCCTAAGCTTTACCTGTACAATGACCATTTGTATACCTAACCCTGAATTTTACCCCACATCTTT
>CAUYQG010168927.1:0-30739 GCA_963574415.1 Tarsius wallacei | reverse complement strand
AAAACTAGCCGGGCGTGGTAGCGCGCGCCTGTAGTTCTGGCTACTTGGAAGGCTTAGGCGGAAGGATTGCCGGAGCCTGGCAGGTCGAGGCTGCGGTAGCCTGGAGTGTGCCACTGCACTTCAGTCTGTGAGTGAGACTCCAACTCAAAAAAAAAAAAAAAAAAAAGATGGAATTCTCAAATAGGGTAACTGAATAAAGTTTAATGAGTTACAATAGTATGGAAAGAATTAAAAGGACCCAAAGTGATGATGAAGCTCCTTGAACAAAATAACTGGGAATCCATTACCATCTTTGGCTCTGAAAGGGTAAAAGAGGAGTGGTTTCTAGGACTTAGAAAGGCTGCTGGCTGCAACAGTGCCATTGTGTCTTGGAGAGTGCTACCTGTAGAAGCTGTGACCTTTCCATGAAGAACATGACCACTGTTAACCATGGTCAGGTGAAGAAATCTGGGCCATGCTCTCCTCCCACACTCCCATCTCCTGCGAGTGCTTCTTATAGACCGAAACCTACATTGAGTCCCTTGAAGCCATCTATACCGGTCAGCCTCAGATGACAAAGAGCAGGCTGGGAAAGGTGCTGAGTGGATCTGAAGGAGAAAACAGAATAATTGCCTGAAAATCCTATTACATTTGACTTGTGTCATCTGATTTTGTGGAAAATATAAAAGACAAACATACACTTATATTTTAATCCATAAGCTTTACTTCTTCATCCCTTCATTCTTTTTCTAATTGTTCTAAGAGAAGTTAATTTTTGTTTGCATTTTTTAAACTACGTTTTACTGCTTCCAATGTATGTTTAAATTTAGTAATCCTAGTTTTTTTCTGAATGCAATCTTTCATAATGTTATATGATATTCTTTCAATGGGTACAGAATTTCAACAAATCTTATTGAAAATACAAACTAGACTTTTTTTAGCTGTTAACTTTTCTTTGTATAAAGCAGTTTTACATATATACACTTATTCTGAATCCCCAAATGGCCCTTTTTTGTGTTCAGATGTTCAGAGTATTTTTCAAAAGTCCAATGTTTTTTATAGCCCAGCTTTATTGAGGGAATTCCAAGTTCTTCGAATACTGAAATGTGAGATGGATTCTGTGTCAGAATCCAAATCTTCTAAGCCCAGAAAATGGGAATGTGAAATTATTTCTGTTTTCTGTAGCAATATTTTGTTAGAAGTTGAATTAAATTGCCCACATGAGTGGGGAGTGAGCTATACAGAGAAAAGCCACACGACAGGAAAGTTAATTGATTTTCCAAATGGTTTCTTTTCAGTGGCTTCATATATGAGTCCTGATGGGTGCAGCCCAAATAGAACTTTTCAGGATTTAGATTGGTTTCAAATATCCTCCCCCACATGGTGGCTCATTCACACTGGGAACACAGTGTTCATGTGTCAGGACAGAACTACATCTTCCCATGAAGATCTTTCTTCTTAGGAAGAAGCCTAGGAACTAGTATGATGGTTAATTTTATGTGTCAGCTTGGCTGGGCCATGATGCTCAGATCAGGTCAAACATTTTTCTGGATGTTTTTGTAAAGGTGTTTTGTGATTATGAACATATAAAGCGGTAGACTATAAAGCAGATTATCCTCTATAATGTGGGTGGACCTCATCCAATCAGTTGAAGGCCTTAGTAGAACAAAGACTGACTTTTTCTAAGCAAGAAGGAATTCTGTCAGTAGACCACTTTTGGACTCAAACTGCAACTTTTCTCTGTAGCTCCAGTCAGCTGGCCTAACCTATCAGGCTTTGGATTTACCAAGTGCTATGATATGAATATTTGTGTCTCTCCCTCAAATTTATAAGTTGAAATCCTAACCCTCAATGTGATAGGATTAGGAGGCAGAGCCTTTGGAATGTAAGTGACCTTATAAAGAGAGCTGGGAGCTCCCTTATCCCCTTTACCATGGGAGGTCACAGCTGGAAGACACAAGCTATGAACAATGAAGAGTATCCACACCAGGCACTGAATTTTCTGATACCTTGGTTGTGAAGCTTTCAGCCTCCAGAAATGTGAGAAATAAATTTCTGTTGTTTAGAAGCTACACAGTCTATGGTATTTTGTTATAGCAACATGAATGGAATAAGACACCAAGCTTCCACAATCATATATGCCAACTTTTTAAAAATAAATCTCTCCTTCCCACTCAATGTACAGACATGCACACACACACACACACACACACACACACACACACACACACACACATATACCACAAGCACACACACTTACATCTTTACTGTTGGTTCTGTTTCTCTGGAGAATTCTAATTAATACAACCAATAAGAAGGTAACAATGTTTAAAAAGCTGTTTCTTCTTTGAATTATTTTGTTTTAATTTGTATGGGTAGGTTGTGGGAGCCCAATTTTCTCCTGTCAGATTTACTCATATTAAGAATCCAGAGGGAGGGCCAAGATGGCCGCCTGGAAACACTGGATAGCTGCCACTCTCAACAAAGGAGTCTGAAAGGAAGAGTGAGCCTATGACTTTGAGAGTATGCCTGAAAACTCAAGCTGAGGTTCATTAGACAGTCACCTGGAGATGCAGAGAGCAGACAGCTCCAGGCCTCATCCAGGAGGAGTCTGTACCTCATGGTCACTTAACCCTCCCTCCCTCTCCAGCCCCAAGCATGGGTGACATGCCCACTTTGGGGGCATTTTTCCAGCAGTGGCAGCAGGCATGTCTGGCCCCAGATCAGAGCTGCAAACGTGGCTTGCCCTCAGGAGGCTGCGATCACTGTGATGACCCACTCCCCAAGAAGCAGGGCAAGAACTAGGAGGCGAGTGCACTTTTGTGCAGCACAGTGGCATCAGCCTTGCCCAACTGCAGGACTGAGGGAGAAACATCGGGCCCCTGCCTTCAAGGCAGTGGCATCTCTTCTACCCCTGTGTAGGAGAAGCAGACTTGCTTAGGCAGGAGGAAACCACTTCACATGTTCCATAATACCTGTGCCAGAGTAGAGCCACAGGGCCCCTCCTGGTTGCTGGTCAATCCAGCTGATGAGACACATGGGCTGGGGAGAAGGACACTGGAGCTCTTGGCTAGTCAGGGCTCGGCTCTTGTGCTGGATGGAGGAGAAGGCCCCGATCTGGAGGAAAGGACTTGACCTGCCCCTGCTAGATTGCTCCAGTTAAGCAGTGCCAGACAGTTTCCCCCCAGCTCACTACCCTTCTGGCCTCCTTGATCCCTTCCACAGGCAGACAGAGGAGGGAGGTCAAATAAGAAAGCAACACAAACTATCAGCCCAGTAATAGCAACTTTATCAAATAAAAAAAGCAAATAAATACAAAGAGAAGAGAGTGGCTTCACAGATGAGGAAGAACCAGTGAAAAAATACCAGCAATCTCCAAAGCCACAATGATTCAACACCCACAAACGGGGCTTCTCAGTTCCTAAGTAGTGGAACCCATCCATAATGACCTGCCCCTGTTGACAGACATAGAATTCAGATTATGCATGACAAAGAGACTCAACAATATCTAGGAGAAAGTGGACACCCATATCAACCAGGCTATGAAAACAGTACAGGAAGTGAAAGCTGACCTGGCCATTCTAAAAAAGAACCAAACTGTACTTCTGGAAATGAAATCTCTCCTGGAATTTCAAAACACAATAGCAAGCCTTAACAGCAGAATTGACCAGGCAAGGAAAAAAATCTCAGAGCTTGGAGATTGAATTACTGAATTAGCCCAGTCTGACAAAAATAAGGATAGAAGAATTAGGAAAAATGAGCAAAGCCTGCGAGAGGTCTGGGATTATGTAGAGATCAAATCTGGTTGACTAGCATTCCTGAGAGAGAAGGGGAAACTGAGAACACCTTGGAACAAGTCTTGCAAGATCATCTAAGAAAACCTTTCCTATATCACTGGAGAGGTGGCTGTGCAGATACAAGAAATTCAGAGAACTCCTGTGAGGTATTAGATAAGAAGACCATCTCCAAGTCACATAATAATCAGACTTGCCAAGGTAAACAAGGTGAAGCGAAAAACCCTAAAGGCAGCTAGAGAAAAAAGGACAGAACATTTATCAAGGGGGAGACCTATCAGAATTGCAGCAGACATCTCAGCAGAAACTTCACAAACCAAAAGAGACTGAGGACCTACCTTTAACATTCTTAAGGAAAAGAAATTTCAGTCAAGAATTTCTTACCCCACTGAGCTAAGTTTCATTAATGAAGGGAAATTAAAATCCTTCCCAGTCATGCAAACCCTAAAAGAAAGTTCTAAGCACAGAAACAACAGACTGGTTCCACCAACTGCAAAAAGCAAAGGTAAGCACAACCACAAAACCTAGAATGCAAAACAGTTTAATAACAATATAACAGGAAAACACTCCCACATGTCAATAATTAACCTAAACGTGAACAGACTAAACACACCACTCAAAAGGCATAGGGTGGCAAATTGAATAAAGAAGCATTGTCTATACTTCTGCTGCCTTCAGAAAACCCATCTCACTGCAAATGACATCCACAGGCTCAAGGTAAAGCTTTGGAGAAAGATCTTCCAGGAAAATGAAAAATAAAAAAGAACAGGAGTGGCTATTCTTACATCTGCTAAAACAGACTTTAAACCAATAAAAAATAAATAAAAAAGGATGATGAATGTTGCTACACAATGATATAGAACTCAATTTCCCAGCAAGAAATATCCATCTTTGTTTTGTTTTGTTTTTTGAATTGGTGTCTCACTCTTTTGCCCAGGCTGGAGAGCAGTGACACAATCACAGCTCACCACAGCCTCGACCTCCTGGGTTCAGGCAATCCTTCTGCTTCAGCCTCCTGAATAGCTGGGAATACAGGCACATGTCATCATGCCAGGCTATTTTTTTTTTTTTATTTTTTGTAGAGACAAGGTCTCACCATGTTGCCCAAGCTGGTCCTGAATTTCTGTGCTCAAACAATCCTCTCACCTCAGCCTCCTGAAGTGCCGGGATTACAAGCATGAGCCACCACACCCAGCTGAGAAATATCCATCTCAAATGTGTACACACCCAACACAGAAGCACCCAGATTTATAAAACAATTGCTAATTAGTCTAAGAGAGTATATTGACAACCATATAGTAATAGTCAGAGACTTCAATACCCCACTAACAGCTTTAAACAGATCATTGAGGCAAAAAAATAACCAAGAAATTCAGAACCTTAACTCTACACTGGACCAATTAGATTTAATGGACATCTACAGAACACATCACTTAATAGCCACAGAATATACACTCTTCTCATCAGTACATGGAACATTCTCTAAGATTGACAACATACTCAGCTGTAAATCAAGCATGAACAAATTTCAAAAGGTTGAAATCATTCCAAGCTTCTTCTCAGACCACAGCAGAATAAAAATAAATATTACCACTATCAGAAACCTCCCCAAATACACAAATACATAGAAATTAGACAACATACTTCTGAATGACTTTTGTGTAAACACAGAAATCAATACAGAAATAAAAAGTTTCCTAGAAACAAATGAAAATAAAGATACAACATACCAAAACCTCTGGGATATCATGAAAATTATGGTGAGAGGGAAGTTTATACAACTGTATGCACACATCAAGAAAATAGAGAGCTCTCAAGTAAATAGTCTCACATCACTCCTAAGGGAACAGGAAAGACAAGAACAATTCAATCCCCAAACCAGTAGAAGAATGGAAATTATTAAAATAAAATCAAAGCTAAATTAAATAGAGACAAAAAATCATATAAAGGATCAGTGAGTCAAAAAGCTGGTTTTTTGAAAGAATAAATAAGATTGACAGACCCCTGATCAAATTAACAAAAAAAAAGAAAAAAAATTGAATAAACATAATCAGAAATGAAAAGGGCAATGTTACAATCAACCCTGAAGACTTTTGTCACGCCTACTTTTTCCTGAAAGGCTTTCTTTTTTTTTTTTTTTTTTCAGCCCTTCCTTCTCAGAGGTAGAGATTTTCCTGGTTCTATGCAGTAACAGGAACTCCTTTCTTCCTTTTCTTGTCAACCAATCTTGTTGAAAGGTGTGATAGTTATCACTTCTCTCAATTCAAGCCAATTTGCACACTGCATTTTTGGCCTGTTACTAATAATATCTATCCATATTTCCTAATTGTTATCCAGATTATACCCTATTTTTTACATACTCTTGGTCATACTAGTGGGATTTGTTGAGGAGAGAGATTGTTTTCATTTAGATTTTTAAAAAGCCAAACTGAGAGAAGGATTTAGGTACAAACAGTTTATTTGGGAAATGATCCAAGAAAATTAGTAAAGAAGAAAATTAGTAAAGAAGTGAATTAGTAAAGAACTGAGGCATAGAATAAAGGAAGACCAATAAGTGTGCTGCATTAAGTTTCTATTGCTGCTATATACACATTTCCATAAATGTAAAGGCTTAAAACAACACAAATTTATTTTCTTATAGGTCTGGATGTCAAAAGTCTGAAATTAGTCACACTAGACTAAAATCACAGTGTTGGCAAAGCTTTGTTCCTTCCTAGAAGTTCTATGAGAGAATCCATTTTCTTGGTTTTTCCAGCTTCTAGAGGCTGCCCTATTCCTTGACTGAAGGGCCCCTTCCATCTTTGAAATCAGCAATGACTGGTTGATTCTTTCTTACATCAAATCACTCTGACACTGACTCCTCTTCTACCTCCCACTTTCACTTTAAGGATTTGTGATAACATTGGGCCCACCCAGATAATCCAGGATAATCTCCCTATTTTAAGGTCACCTGATTAGCAATCTTAACTCCATCTGCAACCTTAATTCCCCTTTGCCATGTGGTATAACATATCATAGATTCCAGAAATTAGAATATTTTTCTGGACTCATTATTTTGCCAACCACAGGTATGTTAATGATTGAGTTACAACAAAGAACAATTAATGCAATTGGTGTAGAATATACTTGTGGTCCGATATGACTAGACACAAGAGAAAGAATTCTGTGAAATGTGTTAAACCATCAACCTGACACATGATAAAGCTACCACAGTCCATTCTTGATGACTTTGAACTCAAATACATTGCCTTGAACCACACTTAATCTCCAGATAAAGACAATAACAGAGATGATAAAACAATCTACATAAAACTGAAAACACACTAATCCTTTCTACAGAAGAGGGTGCAAAGTTTCTTTTGTGTATTTGAGGGATGTTCATTCTTCTCCTTGTTGATTCATACTCCCTGCTTTGTATTTGTAACAAATGTCATAGAAAGCTAACAATGATTAACAAGTCTGATGTTAGATTATAAGGGAATGGTAGAGGGAAAAATCAAAATATTAAATTATATATATAATTAAATAAAAATACAAAAATAAGGAAGAAATACTAATAACCATTTATAGTCCTTGTTTATGCCATAGTCATGTGGGTGCAAGGTGATATTTATAACTTTCTTCCACTACCCACCCCATATTCCCTTTACCCTCAGCCAACGCCTCACTTTTCTTTCTTCTCTTCTCCTCTCTTCTTTCTCTCTCTCTCTCTCTCTCTCTCTCTCTCTCTCTCTCTCTCTCGTTCTTTACTTTGTGAGATGACTTAAAACTTTATTCCTGAAGGGTCTGGGCTATTAGAAGTCCTATCTGAATTGACTTGTAATTTTCCCCTAACTTTAATCGCAGGACATAGGAGTATTAAGAGATACCATAAAGGCATAAAGGATCTCCTATATTTCAGACGTTCTCTATCTTGCCCCTATTATGTAGTAGAAGCAATCTAATTTTCCCTTGGTAATCAGGGTTAATCACCCTAACCAGATAACAACTCCCTTCTCTGCCTATTCATACAGTGGTACAAGGTATGCAGAGCAGGTAGATAGTAGTCTCAACTTCCAGTTCAGAGGAATTGTAGCTGAATCCCCTAGTAGAAGCATTCCTATCTTTGGAACTAAGTCCTCTAGACCAGAAAAGCCTTAAGTCACAGGAATGGAATGTAAAAAATTTTGCTATTGTTTCATTAAGGATAATAGTGAGAGGAACCATTTCCATTTCTATGCCTCGATTTCTTGATCTATGAAAACTGGCTAGGGGATAAATAGCACTATGTATTGGATCCTGATTTAGACCATACAAAATCTCCTGGAAAACTTTGTCCCAGTCATGCAAAATATTTCCACCTAGCAATAAGATCTAATCAGATCTTCAGGAGGCCATTCCATCAATATATCAAGCCAGATGCTTCAGAATCATGGAGAACATGGTGAGACCAGAGAATTCCGTGAACATGAACCCATTGTTGCACTTCTTTGGCTGGGAAGTACTGTATGTTCCTTGATCAGATGCAATGCTAGGTGCAATACTATGATGGTGGATGGTAGTTTTACCAGAAGCATTTTGTGCAGGAAAGGCAAATTCCTATTCAGAGTGTCTATTCCAGTAAGAACAAAACACTGCCCCATGATGAAAGCTGTTTTAGGTAACCCACCTGCACCAGGTAGCTAGCTTATTACCCTGAGGAATAATTCCATATCAGGGAATCAGTGTTGATGTATACTGTTTAACACTCAATAATGGCTGTGGCCAGGTCAGCCTTGTTGAGTGGTAGTCCATGTTGCCAAGCACACATATAACCTCCAACCCTGCCATCATGGCCACTTTGTTTATAAGTCTTTTGGGCAATGATAGGAGTGGCTGAGGAAAGAAGTTAAACATTTATTTTTAATGTATAAAAATGTTAGCTTATTATTTTTTGTTAAGATTATTGTTTGGCTTCTAAAGATAAGTCAGTAGTATATGTTAAACCATTGTATCATTTAGAAATTGCATGTGGCTGCTTATAACAGAACTATAAGTTTATTTTTCTCTTTTATAAAAGAAATCTAAAAATAATCAATGCAGTACTGACAGAGATAATTTACAATAATCAAGGAAGTAGTGTCCCTTTCTCTTCTGCTATAAAATTCTTAGCTAGTGACTTTTCTTCTGAAGATTGCCTCATGATCCAAGATGGCTACTAAAGCGCCAGTAATTTTATCAAATTCAAGGTTAGAAAGCAAGAAAAAGTGGAAAATGCAAAAGAAGTATTCATCAGCTGTCTATTTCCCTTTGTAGGAGCATTTCAAAAAATCCTTTCCAACAACTCCACCTATATCTCGTTGGGTAGGTTGATGGGTTCAGAAATTGGTATCCCCAAATATGGCACTTTGACGTGCTGAACTGAAGAAGCCTCAAGATCTCTCAGACTTTCCTCCCACCCTCAACTCTCAGTCCTCTGTCTCTCTCAAAGCACAGGATGAAGTTGTCCTCTGAAGTTCCCTTATTAGCCTAAGGTATGAACCTGCCAAAGAAGAAAAAAAAATACCTCTGGTTTCTTTTTTGAGTTTTCCTTAATGAAATTCATATCACAAAAAGAAAGACGGAAGTCTGTCAACACACTTGAATAGACTTGTCACAAACTATTGTCTTCTCTGTGGACCCAACGAACTTTGTCGCAGGCTACTGTATGTTTTTCAAGCCCATTGAATTCCCCTAAAAACTATTCACTACCCTTTAAAATCATCCACACTTTCTGATCTCTCTTCCTCCTAAGAAGAGTATATAAGTATATACCACACTGTGTGGTGTGGCAATTGCTCTGATCTTTTCCTCCATGCACACTACCAAATTTGAATGCCTTTTCTCCTATGAATCTGCCTTTTGTCAGCTGTTTTTTTAGTAAAACTTAAAAAGAAGAAGTGGAGATTTTTTTTTTACTCCTACAGTTTTGGCACAGTAGGCAGGATACCAAAGCCTCTCTGCTCTTTTGGAAGCCACAGTCAAGAAAACTCAGGATGTGACAAGTGGGCAGAAGGGTAATACATTCTTATGAGCCAGGCTCCCTGCCTCTCTGTAGAATCTGGTTGTGTGGATGGTGAAAATCAGTTTATCTTTTTTTCCTCTCTGAAATCTTGATTAGTGAGGGAAAAGTATCTGTGTGACTAGTCTGTACTTTTTTGGTATGAATATTCATATTGTCTGATCTTCCTCCCAGAAATAAATTTTTCATTTGTCTTTGTCTTTTTATGTTGTTTTGTTACAAAGAAGGGTATCATAGGGTAGAATGTAAATCTAAACTCATTGTTCAAACCAGCCTTGCAGACTGGTTGGTTTTGCAATTCTGACCAGACTAGTGTCTATTTAGACAAACTTGGCTATGGGTCTCCAAAATAAAAACCAAATGAGGTTTCCTTCTTGTCTTATATCCTTAAGAGCTTGACTTGTGACCAAGAGGAGCACTCTCTCTTAGTCTTTGCCATCCAAGGGGCATGACTTTCAGGTCATGTCCAGTAGCCAGTCTGAAAATGACTAGGAACCCAAGACATGTCAGATTTTTAAGCAGTACACTTTTTGTTCTAAATGTACTTCATTGAAGTTTGTCTTGATGAAAAGTCCCAACCATAAGGAACTTTTGTCATTTCAATCATTGTTGCCTGGTTAGTCCTGGGAAAGTCCAATTCCAATATAGCCTACCTTGTGTCATAGATTAATGGAACTGGTGGTCCCCCACAAATTTGTGGTATACTAGAGTAATGATTCACACAAACACCTTTGACTATCTGCAAAAACAAGTGTCTTTCACTGTCTCAGCCTATTCAACAACTTGAAGTTTTTTGGATCATTAGAACTGCATCTTTGTATGCCCTCTCCATAAACACCTTTTGCATATGTGGTAAAACCATACTCTAAACCTGGAAAATTACCTCCTGGGTTTTCTGTGGAAAGGCTTATTGAATTGAGCTCCGATTGAAATAATTACACCGTTGGAAATTCATACTATCAGTGACTAAAAAAATGGATCCTTTGCATTATAAAACTAGAAAACACTGCTCAAAGAAATCAAAGATGACACAAACAAGTGGAAAAATATTCCATGCTCATGGATTGGGAGAACCAACATTGTTAAGATGTCCATTTTACCTTAAGGAAATCTACAGATTTAATGCAATACCCATTAAATTACCAGCAACATTCATCTTAGACCTAGAAAAAACAATACAGGAATTCATATGGAAACATAAACAACCAAGAATAGCCAAAACAATCCTCAGCCAAAAAAAATTAAAAAAGCAGAAGTATCACACTTCCAGACTTTAAACTATACTATAAAGCTACAATAATCAAAACAGCCCGGTATTGGTACAAGAACAGGCATATAGACCAATGGAATAGAACTGAGATCCCAGAAGCAAAACCTCAATTTCTCAACTAACTCATCTTCAACAAAGCCTCCACCTATTCAGTACTGGGGAGAAGAGAACCTATTCAGTAAATGGTGCTGGGAAAACTGACCGTCCACATGTAGAAGATTGAAACAGGACCCCTACCTATCCCCATACACAAAAATTAACTCTAAATGGGTCAAAGACCTAAACACTAAACCTCAAACTATAAGAAACTTAGAAAATGCAGGACACAATCTTATGGAAGTTGGAACTGGCAACCGATTCCTGATCAAAACCTGAAGTGCCCAGGCCATAAGAGATAAGATAGATAAGTGGGTCCTCATTAAACTGAAAAGCTTCTGCAAAGCCACAGAAACCATCAAGAGAGCAGGGAGACAGCCCACAGACTGGGAAAAAATATTTGCCACTCCATGTCCGACAAAGGCCTAACATCAAGGATCTACAAGGAACTCAAACGTGCTGAAAAGAAAAAAGCAAACAGTCCTATTACAAAGTGGGCAAAAGGTATGAATAGACACTTCTCAAAAGAAGACATACAAGCAGCCAACAGACACATGAAAAAATGTTCAGCCTCACTAATCATCAAGGAGATGCAAATTCAAACTACACTGAGATACCACCTAACTCCAGTCAGAATGGCCATCATCAATAACTCAAAAAATAACAGATGCCGGAAAGGATGTGGCCCAAAGGGAACACTTCTACACTGTTGGTGGGAGTGTAAACTAGTGCAGCCTCTGTGGAAATCAGTGTGGCGATTCCTAAAACTCCTGGAAATTGACCTTCCATATGATCCTGCAATCACCCTACTGGGAATATACCCTGAAGAACTCAAAACACTCTATAAAAAAGATACCTGCACATGTATGTTTATCGTAGTATTGTTCACAATAGCAAGAACATGGAACCAACCGTGCTGCCCATCAAAAGAGGACTGGATTTAAAAAATGTGGTACATATACACAATAGAATATTACGCAGCCATAAAGAAGAATAGAATCATGAACTAAGCAGCAACGTGGATGGAATTAGAGCTTATGATACTGAGTAATATCTCACGTAAACAAAGAGATGAGTATCACATGTTTTCACTCATAAGTGGACCTTGAACAACTAGTCTATTACTGTAGGAAAGGGATTGAAAGTAGTGGGAAACTGTGGGGAGGGAGGTGGGGGTGGATAGATGGGATTGACGGTAGTCGATATCCACCTGGGGAAGGGGGAGCACACCTCATCAATAAGGGTACTTGCACAATGAACATTTGTATACCTAACACTGAATTGTGCCCCACAATTTCAAAATAAAAATTAAAAGAGAAAAAAAAAGAAAAAGGCATTTATTAAAAAATGGGTTTAATATTTGTGTGACTCTTAAATTTCAGGGATCCCCATTTGTAATTGATGTTTTTTCCTTCCATGGACAGCTTTTGATTTCCTGTCTTCTTCCATTTATGGGGAGCACATGGGACTTTTGCATTTTGTGTGTACATGGTCAGCTGAGAAGCTGAGACCCTAGAGAAATGGCTGGACATTTGCAGCTAGCAAAACTTCCCATATTTGATTTGTATTTGGAATGGTTCTAGAACATCTTTTTGAAGGTGCCTTGTGCATCCTTGATTAAGTCATACCTGGTGAAGGCTTATTGGTTTTGGTGAGTCACTTGGAAAAGTACCTCTGGTTTAAAAGAAAGAAAAAAGAAAAACAGCTCAAAAGTCAGGAATATTGACTGTTTGTTCTAGCTAAAATCTGATAATAAAAGATTTGAAAAGATTTTCTTTAAGAGCTCTATAGTCAGAAGTCAACTTAATTAAAAGTTGACATTCAGGTTACATTTACATTTCTTTTTCTTCTTAAAAAAAGCCTTTTTTTTTGGATCCTGTTTCTGGGAAGTTTTTTCAGTTGACTGAAACCTCTTTTTAATTATATGTTTGGTCTCTCTGTTTGCTTTCTTTCTTGCCAGGATGAGTTTTGCTGAGAAAAATGTAAAACTTCATTGGCCTTTTGGAAAGCTTAAAATCTCCTCAAGATTGGCACTGCTAAGACTTGTTCTTCCATGTACTTCTACTCCTCCTTTTTTGCTGCCTTTGATAACAGATGAAGAGATTTAGGAGGAACTTCTAGTGACTCTGAGATCCCTGGAGGAAAACAAAGAAAGACACCACCAACTTCCTTTTGGGGTCTCTTGTTTTTCTTATTGAGCCCCAGGAGTCATGAGCAGGTTCCTCCTAGGTCCAAAGCTCATTTTTGTTGTGCATTCTGTTACCTGGTCTCTTTGGCTGTTGAGAGTTACTTTGTAACTTGACAGAGCACTTGACCTTTGTGTATGTAATGGCTGTCTGGTCACTGGCAAGGGCTGCTGTTTTTGAGGTAGCTGACAGTGGTTGCAGTAAATGGTTATAACTGTAGTGGACTATCTGTTTCTTTGCACAGTTAGATAAGAAAAGTGCAGTTTGAACAATTGGAGGCAGTGGAAACACTCACCACCAAGGGATAAGACACCCATGAGAGATGGGCTGGTCACGGAGAGAGCTGATTGACCTATAGGCACACCAGCTTTGGGGGAATGTCCTTGTAGCAAGATGCACTGTGGAAGTGTTATGTGGCCTGGTCCATGGCGTTTCCCTCTGTTGGGGGACCCAAGATTCAGTCTAAAAATAGGATCCTTTATTCTGGGGATCTATATGCTCTGTCTTCCAGCTGCAGCTGTTTTTCTCATACTTAAATATTAGGCCCTGAAAACTGCAAATGCTTTCTTAGCCTTACTCATCAATGGACACTGTCCTAAGCTCAGTGGTCCAGTTAAAATAAAAATAAAAATAAAGCTAAATTAGAAGCTACCTATATAAATAAAATTGTTATCCTTATAAAATCCTGTGGTAAATTTGTATAATTTTGTGTTACCTTGGCATCCATTTTAACCTTCCTTTAACCAATACACCCAAACTCATTTTTAAAAATTATGTTTCTGCACTTTGAAATGTAAATTTGCTACAACGAAAACCAAAAAACACTGCTCAAAGAAATCAAAGATGCCACAAACAAATGGAAAAACATTCCATGCTCATGGATTGGAAAACTCAACATTGTTAAGATGTCCATCCTGCCCCAAGCAATCTACAAATTTAACGCAATACCCATTACATTACCAGCATTATTCTTCTCAGACCTGGAAATGACAATACAGAAGTTCTTATGGAAACATTAAACGACCACAAATAGCCAAAACCATCCTCAGCAAAATAAACAAAGTGGGAGGTATCACACGTCCAGACTTTCAACTTTATTATACAATAATCAAAACAACCTGGTATTGGTACAAGAATAGGCAAATAGACCAGTAGAACAAGATAGAGATTCAAAGCAAAACCTCAATTTCTTAACCAATTCGTCTTTGACAAAGCCTTTCCACTAACAACCACTGGAGAGAGGAGAACCTATTCAGAGACTGGTGCTGGGAAAACTGGCTGACCACATGCAGACGATTAAAACAAGATCCCTACCTATCACCATACACAAAAGTCAACTCTAAACAGATCAAACACCTAAACGTAAAACCTCATTCTATAAGAACCTTAGAAAGTGCAGGAGACACCCTTATGGAAATTGGAACTGGCAACCGATTTCTGATCAAAACCCCAAATGCCCATGCCATAAGAGCTAAGATAGACAAGTGGGACCTCATCAAACTGAAAAGCTTCTGCAAAGCAAAAGAAGCCATCAAGAGAGCAGAGAGGCAGCCCATAGAATGGGAGAAAATATTTGTCAGCTGAATATATGTCAGAGGCCTAACATCCAGGATCTATAAGGAACTCAAATGTGCTAAAAAGAAAGAAGCAAACAACTCCATTAAAAAGTGGGCAAAAGATATGAACAGGCACTTCTCAAAAGAAGACATATGAGCAGACAACAGATACATGGAAAAATGTTCAGCCTCACTAATCATCAAAGAAATGCAAATTAAAACCACAATGAGATACCACCTAACTTCAGTCAGGATGGCCATCATCAATAACTCAAAAAAACAACAGATGCTGGAGAGGATGAGGGGTAAAGGGAGCACTTCTACACTGTTGGTGGGAGTGTAAACTAGTGCAATCTCTGTGGCAAACAGTGTGGCAATTCCTAAAAGATCTAAAAATTGACTGTCCATACAAGCCAGCAATCTGCCTTCTGGGAATATACCCAGAAGAACTCAAATCACTCTATGAAAAAGATACCTGTGCATGCATGTTTACTACAGCATTATTTACAATAGCAAAACATGGAACCAACAATGCTGCCCACTGAAAGTGGACTGGATTTAAAAATGTGGTACATATGCACAATGGAATATTATGCAGCCATAAAGGACAAAATTGTGAACTTCACAGCAACTTGGATGGATTTAGAGTCTGCAACACTCAGTGATTTAGCACAGATTGACAGTAGTGAGAAACTGCCGGGGTGGGGTGCACACTTCATCAATAAGGGTACCTGATCTCAAAACAGGTATAGTGGGGACCAAAGTGAGGCCCAAACTTTACCTGTACATTGCCCATTTGTATACCTAACCCTGGATTGTACCACACGTCTTTAAAATTAAAAATAGCAAAATAAAACTTGATAAGGGCTTTGACTATATGGGACAGACAAACTAACTTGTTCCATTTACAGAAGCACTATTTGATCCACCTGTCCTTTTAAACTAGTGAGTTCTGCTTGCCTCATGACTAAAATTGTAAAACCAAAGCTATTAGATCTTTATTTGCATCTCTTGGTATTTTTGTGTATACATTTGTATACATGTGTTTTTATATACTGTCTATATGATATCAAATTGACTTATAAGTAAATGAATGCTCAGAAATTAAATAACTAGCCCAAATGCTTTTCAAGCTCACATTACTTTAGTAATATTTGCTTATATTTTTATGGATATGTTATTGATATTCCAAATATGTGTTCCAAAATTGTATGAGATTTCTAAAAACCTGATACATCTTGATATAAGATGTAAATTGTTCTATTCTGATTTTTTTTCCTAAAAGCTTTTAAAAATTCCTAAAGTGTTATGTCTTCAAGAAAATGTATGGAGATGACCCTGGCAACTACTCTTGAATACTGGTTTCTGATAACTTTTGAGATCATACTATTGAATTAGTTAAAAACTTCCAAAACTCTATTTTTAAAAAACCAAACACTGATGGGTTCATGAAGATCGCTAACCCAACATCAAGCAGAACAAAAATTAATTACATGAGACTGAACTGATAGAGGACTGAAAAGATTTTTTATGACCTTTTTGTTTGAAACATTAACGATTTTTTTGATGTTTTGTTTTCCAGAATCAAGAAAACTTTTTTTAATTACTTTTAGCCTGCAGCAATTATGTAAAGTATGCTTTTGTGAACAAAATTGAAATACTTACCTTTCTTTCTACCTGATTTCTCCAGAATTCAGAAATTATTCATGAGTGTTCTTATTTTATGGCACTATAGAAATTTGCGTAAGTTAAAGAAGAATCTATTTTCTTTTGTAACAGTGCACAATTGGAGATACAGATTATTTTACCAAGGCTTTGGTATTTTCAAATGTGGCCAGACAACTTTAAGGGTTTAAGGTTGACTTGAAAAAAGAATGACCTGGTACCTTGTCTACACAGCTCTTTTACAAGATTTGTGAACTTGTGGTAAGTAAAAGTCTATCCCTTTTTGACAGACCCTGGAAACTCAAGTTATTTTGGAGATCTTAAGAAGAAAGGAATTTACTCAGTTTGTACAGGTATTATACTCACAGTCTGATGGAAAATCACTGACTTGGCTTCCTCGTCTTGAGAGGCTTTTTGAAGTCTAATCTGAGATCTCTTATGAAAAAGTTCCCCATAAATCAACTTAAAAGAGCTATTCTCGCTGTACTTTATGCAAAGAATCAGGCTAAGTATATTACAACTAAAACTCATTTTGCAAACAAATTAGTACTACAATGATTTATCTCTGGAAAAATGGGGTAGTGGAGAGAAAAAACGTGTGTTTTCAAGGAAAACTATAGCATGCCTATTATTAGATTCTAGTCCTGTCCATTGCTTTTGAGTTATTGTTATTTTTCTATAATTTGGACTGAATTCTGAATTCTTTTTTGGTTACAAGTTTCCAAAGTAATATTTCCAAGTTTTTCTTCTATTTTTCAGACTTGGACTCACTAAAATTAAAACTGTGTTTTCCCTGAATCTCTACAAGATAAAGCTAGTCAACTTAGCTGTGAAGAAAAATCACTGCAACAGCTTATATTTGAACAAAACTTACACAGAAACTACCATCTAGGAAACTCTTTCAGGTTGCCACTGGTCTTCTTAGTTGACTGCCCTCCAAACTCTAAACGGAATAGCTTATAGACTTCTTCAGATTCTGACTTTTTTTCTGTTTCCATAGAAATATATCTCATTAAAGATCTGTTTGCCTACATAACTTACAGAGGCCTAGCAATGTCATCTTCTAAAATGAGAAGCAACTGTTTAGTTGGGCAGACCTGCCTATTCCCAGAAATGAGAGGCTGGTTTTCTTTCTAGAATTCTTTGCCATTCTGCTACTGGCTTGATTTTTTTTTCCTGTACAGCCACCAACTTACTTTTCAGTATGTAAAACTTCTAGGAAAGTTTCAGACAGGGAAATTTTGGAGCTCAGAAGCCAGTACCCCAAAGTATGGCATTTTGATAGGCTGAACTGAAGGAGAAGCCTCAAGCTCTCTCTGACCTCCCACTACTCTTGTCTGTCAATCTTCTGTCTCTCTCAAAGTACAGGATGAGGTTGTTCTCTGATGTTCTCATATCTGCCTAAAGTATAGACCCACTAAAGAAGAAAAAAAATTACTTCTGGTCCCTTCCCTGAGTTTTCATTGACTGAACTCATATCTCAAGAAGAAAGACTGAAGTTAGTCAACACACCTTAACAGATTTGTCACAAACTATTGTCTGCCCTATGGGCCCAGCAGACTTTGTCTCAGGCCATTGTATGGTCTTTAAGCCCATTTAATTCCCCTAAAAATCATTAACTACTCCACCTAAAATCATCCACACTTCCCCATCTGCTCTTCCTCAAGAAGAAGAGTATATAAGCATCTGTATCCAATTGTGAGATGAGGTAACCAGTCTGTGATTTTTCTCTCCATGCACCTTAATACATTTGTATGCCATTTCTCCCATTAATATGTGTTTTGTCAGTTGGTTTTCAGCAAACTTTCAGAGGGTAAAGGAGAAGTTTTTCTTTGACCTCCAAACGGTTTCACTTACCTGGCCAAATCTAGGAGCACAATAGTTTGGAAAATACAAATTTTTGACGAGGTCTATTATCTCCTCTCATAAAAGTGAGGATTTTCAACCAAAGAAGAAAGGCAGAGTGGATATTATATGGGCAACTAGCAGTCTGACCCAGTATAGCCAGTTTATTTTCTATGTACCATTCTCTATTTGAGATGATGTGTGCTTCTAAGAATATAAGCTTTCATTATTGTGACAGAACTGAAGTGGATGAAACTGTCTCTAGTTCATCCTTATCTGGTTACTCAATGGATACCTGAATTCAGTTACAAAACTATAAGATTTTATTTATTGTGTTTTCTGAAATGAAAAAAAAAGATGGAAAGTAATGAGAGTTTTTTTTTAGTGTTGTTACTTTTTTGTTCCCCAAACAAACAAGATAAAGCTAACCCAGAATTGACACAAAAGTTATCTAGTTTTCCTTTCCACAGTCTGCTCCCCTACAACCCCTGAGAAACTTACTCTGCAAAGAGAGAATAATAGAGACTAAATGCCAGCTGTGTCAATTGATAATTTGAAGTGATAAAATGAAAGGAGATCCGAATGTCACTCTGGCTCAGATGATATATATAATAGGTTAAGTGCCAAGCCCTTCCCTAGGCATCTATTTCAAGACAGGCTGCTGTGAGGGGGTTTCAAAATTACTGGCTCTAAACAGGGACAACGATCTGTCTTTCTTAGGAGCTTTGTTCACATTTTTCACCTCTATTCTCCATTTATTAATAAAGACAAGAAAGCTGTGACGGACTTGCTCTTTACAAAAAATGATTCACTTTCTGTTGTTCCCTTTTTTGGGCCCGAGCAAATCAGCGTAAGACCTGTGTGGAAGGGGGGTAGTCACCAACTAAGTGTAATTTGCAGATGATCACGGAACTCATCACTACTTAGGAATATTTACCACAAGAAAATGATTCATTTGGGTGAATTAAAAGCTTTTTAAAATACCCCAGAGAAAAAAATTATTCTAACCTAGGCTATTAGTCATTTCTACCTGAATATGAATTAATTGCATCAGATACTTTCTGCCTAATATGTAAATGAACAAAGTTAGTATCAGGGCATAAGGGCTTTGAATGGAGTGGTGAGATGAGCGTTGAAAAGGGAACAGGCAGGAAGAGAGGATTTTTATGGGAAAAGAGAGGGGTAGAAATGGTAGCATCGATTGGATTTCTGGTTGTAGGGGTAGAGGGCATGGTATGTGCTTTAGGCAGCTAGAGGCAAGTGGTAGGGTCCTAAGTGTTTGGAAAAAGACGACTCTTAAAAGAAAAGGAGGGGAGAGAGAGAGAGAAGTTAAATATGAAAAAACTAAATTACATTGATTTGACACCATTCTCTTTCACCCCACATAGTATCTATCAACAAATCTTATAATCTTTATTTTAAAATATACCCATAATTCAACCACTCTACCTTATTTCCGTCACTACCACCCTAGTTTCCTGGATTATTGCAATTGCTTTTTCATTGGTCTCCCTTTTTTTAATCATTCTTCCCTTAATGTCAATTTGCCACAAAGCAAAGAGAAAGATCCTTTAAAAACAAAACTCAAATCATGCCACTCTGCTCAAAACCCTCCAGAAGCTTCTGTTGTCTCTCAGAAAAATAGAAACAAAAAAACGAATCATGATCTCTCTTGACTATTCTCCCTGGCTCATTCTACACCAGGCACTCCTTGCTGGACCTCTAACATGCTAACAGCTCCATTTTTCTGTCTTTGCATTTATGATTCCCTCTCCCTAGAATGCTAGAGTTTCTCTGGTAGAAATCCTCATTCACTTACTTCCTTATTTGATTCAAATACCTGTTTACAGTTCACCTTTTTAGTGGACATTCCCTGAATACTTGATCTGAAAAGGTACTACCACCTCATTGTATAACACTCCCATCTTTTTACCCCTGACATGTTTTTCTCCTCATAGCATTTATCACAAATATATACATATATACATATGCATACACACACACACACACTCACGTAAGTATGTTTGTTGATTCACTGAAAGACTTGCTTCTTGAGAACAGATTGTCTGTTCTATTCTCTGCTATGCAGAAAGCACCTAGATGATTATTTAAATTCCACATGGCACATAGGAGCAGCTCAATAAATGTTTTGGTTAAAAAATTATATCAATTGCATGTGGAATCTTAGAGAAAAGTTTGAGATATTCTTACCATAAATGAAGTAAATGTTTAGAATCTTCTCCAACCTCTGAAAAGCTGAAAGCTTTTATTCTGACGCAGGAGTTGATGTTACTTTGCTGAATCTCTGAGATAAATGTCTCTGTGGTGCATTTAAAATGTTGACTATCAGAGATTACTTGAAAATACTTTCATCCAATTACCTAAATCTTTCCTAGAATACTTATCAAATGTGCTTGTTAACATTAAATTTATCTTTCTGTTAAACGTTTCGTTTTGGCTGCAATCATTTTGAATATACAAAAGGTCATGCATTTGTGCCAGACAAATCCCTTTTTGATCTCATTAATGAAGAAAAACAATTTGCATTCATACATGACATACTTTTAATGTGTGGAGTTCTGAAGTTTCCTAGCTGTTTAATATGATTTTGACCCATTTAAGCTAATAATTTATTTTGTAGTTAATCTTTGTAACTGCACGTTCCATCTTGGTTAATATATTCACTGAGGATAGACTTAGTTTGGATCCTCTTTTGAGCAAACTATCTTGTGACAGCTTTATCATATGGCAACTTGCCTAGGCTGAACTACAATTCCCAGAATTCATTCTCTTGTTTTGGATTAAGGTCAGGCATAGCAGAGACTCTTGAGAGATCTGGAGGCTGGAAAGGAAGCAGTAGCCATTTTGTAACTCATACATGTTGCTGATGATCTGTAGAGTCACCTCACTGCTGTTAAGCAGCAGCTGGGCTTGCAGCTGCTCTACCCTCTCCTGATATTCTTTCAGCTTCTTAGATTCCTAGGCCAAGCGTGTGTGTTTAGCTTTGTGACAAAGGGTTCTACTTCTCCTGGATACCCTCATGACCAAGGTTAGAGGCATCGATAACTGACAGGTTTTAGTCCTTCCCCATGGGGTTTTAGTTCAAATTTGTTGGTTTCAGCCTGCTTGTGATCTTCCCTTTCTGACTGCTGTCCCTGAAGACTTGAAGCCTCAGCACCATATGTGAGAAAACAGCCATACAGAGGCTGCTTAACCAACTCTCACAATAATGTAAAACCAATTTCATGGACCAAATCTCTCTCTTGGATAGATATAGAGAGATATAGATATATACATGGCTATAGATATAGGCATAAATAGTAGAAATAGAGATACAAGTGGAGGCAACTCTGCCTCTCTGAAGACATTTGGTGACATCTGAAGACATTTTTGGTTGTTACAACTTAGTGGAGGGTGAGGGGTTGTGCTACTGGAATCTAGTGGGTAGAGGTCAGGGATGCTGCTAAAGATCCCACAGTTCTCAAGACAGTCCCACATGCCCATCCCCCGACAAAGTATTATCCAGCCCAAAATGTTAACTTTGCCACTATAAAAAAAACTCTGATATATAGATATAGACATATCCTAGTGGTTCCGATTCTATGATTAAACTCTAACCAATACAGATTTGGGTACCAAGAGTGGTTCCAGAGGATTCGAACCATAAGTATCAGTTCTCTGAGTTGGTTTTGAGTCTTCTGAAAATGGTTCTTTAATATCATTAATATGATTTGATTTAATATTATTTGATTTGATTTAAAAGCACTACTGTGATTTGACAATAGAGAAGCACAGTATATCACCATTGGATTCCTATTTAAATACTTATAGAAGACAAGGCTCTGGGTGACCATGTATTTGATGCCTTTACAACATTTTAGTCAAACCAAGGAGTATAATAGGATTAACTGGTTGTTTCTACCTGTACTGGAGAAAGTAGGGAAAGGATGAGCTCAGGGATTTGAATTCCCAGCTCAGTGTCCACATAAAGGATCTTAAAGCTTCTATCTCTGCCCTGAAACAAAAATATTCTCTTTCTTCTGTAGCCACAAGGCCCTGAAAACCAAACCCAGAGTGTCTCCCTGACAGTGGCTGAATTATGCATACTAATTTCCCAGCCTTGCAGTGTTTGTATGAATAAAGTTAAGGTATTGATTTAAAAAAGAATGCGATCCTAAAACTGGAATAGAATCCCACAGGCAGATTCTCATAAAGCTGGAAAACCTCTAACTCCTGAGTTCTGCTGAGCCTTTTTGGGCAGTAGAAGCAGGCCTTCTACCCCTGCCTGAAAAGGTTAACCTTCCTTTGTCTGGAAAACCTGTAATGGCCTTCCTTGAGATAGCTGACTTGTAAGGAACTGCCAGTCCTTTTCTTTTTTCTTTTTTTTTTTTGTTTTTTCAGTTGGAGTTTCACTCTGTTGCCCAGACTGGAGTGCAGTGACACGCTCCTGGTCACCAAAGCCTTGACTTGCCGAACTCCAGTGATCCTTCCGCCTCAGCCTTCCAAGTAGCCGAAACTACAGGCACACGCTACCATGCCCGGTTAATTTTTTTAAAAATTTATTGTAGAGACAAGGTCTCACCAAGTTGCCCCGGCGGGTCTCAAACCCGCGAACTCAGGCAATCTACTCGTCTTGGCTTCCCAAAGTGCTGGGATTACAGGTAAGCCACCAAGCCCGGCCTGCCAGTCCTTTTAAAGAGCTACCCCCACAACCTCTCTTTGCTTCTAGACATATAAACTGACTCAAGTTACAGGAGGACCAGAATGATGAAATATGATGCGTGACCCATGAAGAGCTATACCAAATGAATTGTATGATTTTGTCAACTTATATAGTCAGAAACCTAAGGAATATGCATGGGAATCCATCTTAAAGATATGGGGGTCAAGGTGAAAGGAAAATACATTTGGATTGGACAAAATTTGCTAATATGAGCTTGCATTAGTCAGCCTGGGCTGCCATAACAAAACACCATTGGCAGGGTGGATTAAATAACAGAAATTTATTGTGTCATAGTTCTGAAGGCTTAAAGTCCAGGATCAAAGTGCCAGCAGACTTGGTTTCTAGGGAGGGCTCTCTTCCTGGCTTGCAGATGGCTACCCTCTTACTGTGTCCTCACATGGCCTTCCTCTATGCATGCACATGGGAGAGAGAGGGAGCTGTTTGCTATCTCTTCCTTGTCTTATAAAGACACCTGCCCTATGGGATTAGGTTCCCACTTTTATGACCTTGTTTAACTTAATTACCTCCTGAAAGGCTTCTCTCCAAATACAGTCACATTGGGGATTTGGGCTTCAACAGATAAATGGGAGGGGGACACAATTTAGTCCATAACAGGGCCGACTAAGCAAATATTCTAGATTCAGTGATTCAGTTTGAGGGATTTGAAATGGCTCTGATAGTTTACTTGGACGATTGGTTGAAACATGGACCCAAAGGTGACCTACAGTAAATAAAATTTAAATTCCAGAGCTATCTTTGTATATTGTAGAGAAAGGCATCCAAAGGCTTAGGAATACTGGAATGTCAGAGTGTCTTCATCATATAAGACCTGCTCACTCACCTTGAAAGTGTTCTGAGAACACAAATTTTACCCTGGTTATGAGAAATAAATTTGTAAGGGAGCTCCAGGATCCTTGATGAGCTGGCTATTCATTGTAGGATAGAAATTACAGTGGGAACTACTACCGTAAAATTAGGATTCTTAAATGCACTGAGAATGATAGAGTCTTAATGACAGAGGCCAAGTGGCAGCTCTTAATTGCTTTTGTGAGTTAAATTGCATTCCCCAAAAAGATATGTTGAAGTCGTAACTCCTGGCACCTGTGAATGTGACTTTATTTGAAAATAGGATCTATGTAGATATAATCATGTTAAACCGAGGTCATAATGGATTCCAGTGGTCTCTAATCCAATTACTGGTGTCCTCATAAGGAGAGAAAAATTTGGCTAGGCATGGTGGCAAATTACATGCCTCACTCCTGTAATTCCAGAACTTTGCTAGGCCATGGTGGGAGGGTTGCTTGAGCCCAGGAGTTCAAGACAAGCTTGGGCAACACAGTGAGACTCGGTATCTACAAAAAAAAAAATAGCTGGGTGTGATGGCACATGACTATGGTTCCAGCTACTCGGGAGGCTGAGGTGAAAGGATCACCTGAGCCCAAGAGACAGAGGCTGCAGTAAGCTGTGATCATGCCATTACACTCCAGCCTGGGTGACAGAGCAATATCCCGACTCAAAAAGAAAGAGAAGATAAACTGGACACAGACACACACACAGGAAGAATGCCATGTCATGACAAAGGCAGAGGTTGGAGTCTTGCAGTTGCAAACCAGGGAATGCCAAGGATTACCAGCAAATACCAGAAGCTAAGAAAGAGGTATGAAATAGATTCTCCCTCAGAGTCTCAAGAAGGAACTAACTTTGCTAACATCTTGATTTCAGATTTTCTGCCTCTAGGCTATGAGAAAATTCATTTCTGTAGTTTTAAGACACCCAGTTGTGGTACTTTGTTATGACAGCCCTAAGAAACAAATACAAAATTTCCTTAGACAAGATGAGTGTAGTTACCAAGATTGCCAGCAATGATTAGAATAATATAACTCACAGAGATCTTTCGTATTGCCTGGATGATCATGGTGTCCCTAATAATAATAATAATAACAATAATAATAATAAATAAAAATATGGGGTTTACTAAATTCTTATTTGATCTGAGTAAACAGAACAGATCTAGGCCTAGTGAACAGAGGTCCAACTTGAATCTCTAAAATATCATGGCCCCTCAATCAATTACTAGATTTGAGCCAACCTAAAATGTATTGAATGAAGGAAAGATCAGATCCCCTTGAGGAAAAAACTCATTACACCGCCACAAATTTATTGTTAATCTTCCTACTATTCTTCTTCAAAGGAAGCTGCAAACATTTACTATTTACTATGTACATTTGAGTAGAAGAAATAACAGTCTTTGAGGGAATTGCTAGATCCTGGCTCTGAACTGACACTAATTCCTAAAGACCTGAAATGTCAGTGTTGTCCACACAATCAGAGTAGGGGCTTATGGAGGTCAAAGTCAGGTGATCAATGGAGTTTCAGCCTAGGTTCATCTCAAAGTGGTTCCGGTGGGTAGCATATTCATTATGAGTCTGTTTCTCCGTTTTCAAAATATATAATTGGAATAAACATACTTAGTAACTGGCAGGATCACCACATTGGTTCTCTGACATATAAAGAGATGGCTAGCTGTTATGGGAGGAAAGGCCAAGTGAAAGCCACTAGGACTGCTTGTAACCACACAAAAAATAGTAAACCAAAACCAATACCACATTTTGGAGGCATTGCCGAGATGTATACCACCCTCAAGGCCGTAAGTGTGAGTGGGACCTGTGACTTTCCTTAGGCAATGGAATATGAAATGGGAGACGAGATGTCACTCACCTGATTTGATTACAATGTCATTCTCAGGCTACTTTATGTAATACTCTGTCTTAGTTTTTTGGAGGGAGATACGCTCATGCTGGCCTTCAAGAAGCATCCTGTCATGTCATGAACTGCCTATGGAGAAGGTCACTTGGTAGGAAACAGCATGTGGGCTCTAGGACCTGAAGGTGACTTCCAGCTGACAAAAAGCTGAATTCCTCAACCTTAAGAAAATGAATTCTGCCAACTACCCCAATGATGATGGAAACAGATTCTTTCAGTCAAACCTGCAAATGAGAATGAAGCCTGTCTACCATCTTGACTGCATCTTTGTGAGACCTTGAATAGAGAAACCAGGTAAGCGAGACTCAGATATCTGACCCACAGAAACTCTGAGGCAGTAATGTGTTTTGTTTTAAGCTACTGTAGGAAGCTGATACACTTGAAAACTGCCTTCCGAGAGGCCAAGAAGCTGAGCAAAGGCCAAGCACAATGACTCATGCCTGTAATCCCAGCACTTTGGGGAGGCTGAGGCTAGAGGATCACCTGAGCCCTGGAGGTCAAGGCTGTGGTGAGCCATGGTCGTGCCACTGCACTCCAGTCTGGGTGACAGAATGAGACCCTGACTGGGGGGAAAAAAGTTGAGCAAAATAAAACAAAACAAAGCGAAACATAAACAAGCAGATGGTGGTGGCTGAGAAGATGAAAAGATGAAGAGGGCTTTTGGCAGTTTCATAGACTTGGAGAGGGATTAAATTTCAGAACCTATGAAGGAGGGACCATGCTGAATATCATAACTTTTAAGTTGGGATCTCCAAAAACATTTAATTTAAGAATAATGCTGAATGGCTATTAGTTTATCCTCCATTCAGAATGACTGAAATCCAGCCTTGAAATAGCTTAATACCTGACTGGTAAAAGGATTCTACCCCTATCATAACTACCCTACAGAAACAAAGTCTTCACTGAAGGAAAAAACATAATCCAGAGTTTCAAATTGCCTCTATAGTTTTTTTGAATACACAGTGATCATATGCAATAAAAATAGGTATGCAGATAGACAAGGGGAAAAATTAAACAGTAGAAACAGGCCTTCAGGAAATTCAGATACTGGAATTATCAAACCCTACTTTAAAATGACTGCTGTTAATATGTTTAGAGATTCCAGAAGATAATTATGAATTGAAATAAAAATGAATCAAATAGAAAATTTGAATAAAATATTATAACTAAAATTAAGAACATAATAAAAACTTTAAAATATTAGATATAGCTAATGAAAGAAGTATAAAACTGGAGTATAATTCAGAGTAACATGCTCAGAAGTGAGGCATAAAGAGACAAAAGATTTGAAAATTCAAAAGAAAGAGTATGAAGTAGACATCATATAAATGGTACACACTGAAAACATCTAGCATATACAAAATTTGAGTTCTAGAAGAAGAGGAAATAGAAGCATATTTAAAGAGGTAATGGGTGAATATTTTTCAAAACTGATGAAACATAAAAACCCCAGACTTGGAAGTACTGGAGATCACAAGAAAGATACATATAAAGAAAACTACATATAGGTACATCAGAGTAAAACTGTGAAAATCAAAGACAAAAAGAATATTTCGACAGCAAGCAAAGGGAAAATATATTTATCTTCAAAGGAGAAATTCAATAACATGTAACAGACTTCTCAACAGAAATGATGGAGGCCAACAATCAATGGAATGGAATTCTCAAAATGCTCAAATAATTGTCAACCTAGAATTCTACACTCATCAAAAATGTTTTTCAAAAGCAGAGCAAATTTAATTTGAGAAAAACAAAAACTAAGAAAATTAATCACCAGCATAACTACATAAAGATAATTATCAAAATAAGTTCTTCATATAGAGGGAAAATGATTCCAGATAGAAACGCAGAGAGGTTAGAAGAAATGAAGAGTTTAATAAAAAAAAAAAAGAGGTGAACGTGTAAGTAATTCTAAATGAATGTAGACTGCATAATGCTGTAGTGATAATGCAAGACTGCTTTATATAAATTTAGAATTGAAATACATTTTGATGATATCACAAAAGAAAGGAAGGGGTGTTTCTGTCAGCATCTCTAAGCTATGCCGAAGTAACGAACAATCTTCCAAATCTCAACAGACTGTTACAACAATTATTTTTTTCCTCACATTTTATATTGACTGCAGTAGCTCCGGACTGGCTTTGATTTCTCTCCATATATTGTCTGAATTTCAAAATCTAGCCAGTAGAAGTAGCCACTATTTGTAACACACTATTTTTATAACAGAACAGAAAGAGAAATGGAAAAATTATCCAATGACTCTACAGTTTCTTCTTAAATATCACACAGTCACTTCTATTTACATTCTTTTGACCAATGTAAGTCATATAGCCAAGCTTTCTGTCAATGGGTTAGGAAAATTAACCACAAGGAGGCATTTTAGACCATGTGAGATTGAGCAGAATTATATAATCTTTTACTAGAATATATATATATATATATATTTCTGAATACACACACACACACACACACACACGCACACACACACACATATTTCCGAATCTGAAATAAAAACAATACAATCAACCACAAAGGGTAAATGAAATGTATGTGTTCTAAGGTCCTTACATTTTCTAGGATGTGGGAAAACATCTAATTTATATTAGAACTTAATGAATAAATAATTGATGTCTTAATCTCTAAGGTAGTCTTAAAAAGAAGAGTAAAAAATGTATAAGTAATAAACTAATAATGAGAAATGGAATAATCAACTGATAGAGGGAAATAAAATAATAATGGAGAAATGGAATAAGAAAAAATGTAGAGTGTGGCCCCAGCATCAGAGAGTGTTAGACATGCAGAAACTCAGACCACACCCAGACCTGGAGTCAGAATCTGCATCTTTTCAGCCTTCCTCAGTGTTGCACGTGCTCAGGAAGGTCTGAGAAGCACTGCCTTTCACTTCCTTCATTGCTGAGAGGGACTGGGACGTAACCTTCTACCTATCCACTTGCATTCAAAAAAATATATAATCGTAATGTAGTCAGGAGATTGACGTGAGTTAAGCTGAATTAAAGTGAGGAAAAATCCCAACCAGACCAAACAAAGCACCAAAGCCTGAGGGAGAGGTGGAGTTGGGAGATTCCTGGGGTGGTCCTCACATGTCACTCGGCTGGGGATACTGCGCCATCTAAGGCCAGGACATCCTGTGTTTGAAGAGGTCCTGTTGTCCGTCTGTCCGTTCATCTGCCGGGGTGAGCCTTCCTCCTTTCCCCACCCTCTTTCCCTGGTACATTATGCTGAAATCATTACTTCTGGGAGCGTGTTTACAGCAAGTGGAGCTGTGGATGGTCACAGGAACAAAGAAAATATTTGTAGGTGGATTATCTGCGAACACAATAGTGGAAGATGTAAAGCAATATTTTGAGCAGTTTGGCAAGGTGGAGGATGCGATGCTGATGTTTGACAAAACTACCAGCCGGGCTCGGTGGCTCAGCCTGTAATCCCGTGCTTTGGGAGGTCGAGGTGAGTGGACTTCCTGATCCCGCGGGTTCAAGACCAGCCTGGGCAATTTGGCGAGATCTCATCGCTACAATAAATCAAAAAATTAGCCAGACGTGGTAGCGCGCGCCTGTAGTTCCAGCTAATCGGAAGGCTGAGGCGGAAGGATTGCCGGAGCCCAGCAGGTCGAGGCTGCGGTGGCCGGGAGCAGCCACTGCACTCCAGTCTGGGCGACGGAGTGAGACTCTAACTCAAAAAAACAAAAACAAAAACAAAACTTCCAACAGGCACAGAGGGTTTGGCTTTGTCACTTTTGAGAATGAAGATGTTGTGGAGAAAGTCTGTGAGATTCATTTCTATGACATCAATAAAATGGCAGAATGTAAGAAAGCTCAGCCAAAAGAAGTCATGTTCCCACCTGGGACAAGAGGCCAGGCCCGGGGACTGGCTTACACCATGGATGCGTTCATGCTCGGCATGGGAATGCTGGGCTACCCCAACTTCGTGGCGACCTATGGCCGCGGCTACCCCGGATTTGCTCCTAGCTACAGCTATCAGTTCCCAGGCTTCCCGGCAGCGGCATACGGACCAGTGGCAGCAGCGGCGGTGGCAGCAGCGAGAGGATCAGGCTCCAATCCCGCGCGGCCCAGAGGCTTCCCGGGGGGCAACAGCCCAGGACCTGTCGCCGATCTCTATGGCCCTGCCAGCCAGGACTCCGGAGTGGGGAATTACATAAGTGTGGCCAAGCCCACAGCCGGGCTCGGGCTTCAGCCACGGCATAGCTGGACCTTTGATTGCAACGGCCTTTACAATCATTGCCATCTCACTCTGAGAGCATCTCACTCTGAGAGCATACCTGGATGTCCAGGCAAGATTGGGCGAAGTTTCTGAGCGGCCCTTTGTTTAGGTGATGTCCTCAGACCTGGACCCCCACCAGCCTCACTCCCCATCCCAACCAGAGATGGCTCACTTCGGATAGAGGGTTGACTACGTCTCATCATCTCACGAATCTGCTGTAATATAAGAAAACAGCTTTTAAATGTGCATACAACCCATGATTTGGGTTTTGTTTTGTTTTGTTTTGTTTTTCTTGACGGTTTCCCTTCCCCTTCTCTCTTCCCCTTCTCCTTTTAAATCTCTTTGAATCACATTTGGTAGTGATTTTGACTTAGTCCAGTAGTCACATAGCTTTAATATCTAGTTCAAAGCTAACCATAGTATAATAGTTATATTAAGGAGTTATTTTTTTCTTAAAAAAAATTTTTTTTTGCTTGTTTTGATTCTGTTCTCACTTTTAAAGGATGCTGAGATGGTAATATTACTCTCAATATTTTGGTACCAGTTCTGAGACCGTGTGAACTTTCAGGTGGAACTTTAGCACACACTGAAGCGAAGTTGTGAA
>CAUYQG010168926.1:0-22732 GCA_963574415.1 Tarsius wallacei | reverse complement strand
GCCTTGTGTTCATGTAAACGTCTTGTGATTTTGTTGGGTTTGTTCTTCCTCGTGCCTGAGGAAACACCTGGTGGGTAGGGCGGGGCGCCCCTCATCCACCTGGCTCTGTGTCCACGTGAAGGTCTTGTGATTTAACCCGTGGAAATTTGGGATAAAAAAAGCATAAAGACTTCCATTAAACGGCTTCTGCTCAAATCCGTTTGAACAGTGGTCCATTCTTTTTCTTTCTCTTTCCTTTTCCCTCCTTTCCTCTATATCTATCTCTTCTGCAGAACCAGCTCCTGCTCTAGACGGGAGCCCAGCGTATCGATTCTTGCACTAGACAAGAGTCCAGTTTCCAGGGTATCGACTCCTGCATTAGACAGGATCGGCTCCTGCACTAGACAGGAGCCCAGTTTCTTTGTTCTCCAGGAACAATCGCCGACGCTGCCACACCACTCAGGGACCCTAATCTCTCCGCAGGGGCTGGTCCCCCACAGTGGACATTTTTGAAAGGTTACTAAGAAATAAGTAAATGGAAAAGAATATTGATGGGGTAAAACTGAGAGGAAAAAGAAAGGGACGAGTCATGGGACTCATCCCAACAGGGTGGGAGTCTTTAGGTAGATATTAAGAGATGGAATGGGAAAAAACGGAAATTAATGAACTTGAAACAAAGGTCTTAATACAACTCTATCCAAGGTGGGGTAAAACAAAAAGAATCCTGGCTAATCCCCCAACATTAACGGGCCCCAAAGCAGTTGGCTGCATTTCTCCCAGTTGGGAGAAAAGTATAAAGCGGAAAGGCTGAGGTCCCAATGAGAAACCTAATCTGAAGTTACCTGGGGTGATGGACTAACAGACTGATCAAGGTAAAGATTGACAAAAGGCCTAGAGTCCTTTGGCTCAACCCCTGACTGGGGACTCAAAACCTATTGCACAAGAAAGGGTCAAATGGTCTGGTATTGTGGAGAAGTGTCTGAAAATAGAACCTACAAATGTAAGAGTCGATATAGAATTATTGGATTGTTGTGCTTGAACACACTTAATGTGAGGTGGTTGCATCCCTTTTACCTGATTGTGTTGTGAGAATGGACATTGTGTTGTCTCTGATTGGGGAAATGTCTCCCCTCTCTCATCCTATCAAACAGAAGGCATGTGAACCCAGCCTTCACGCCATGGCCATCAGATATGCTAAATGGGAACCAGTAAGATTATCTGAGCCCACGCAGTGCAGTGTAGAAACTAGAGTGTTTTAGTAGTGACGAAGTGAGTCCTTTCAAGAGTCCTCGGGGAGTGTTTCCTGAAACATTTGGCAAAATCCTGTGAGCACACCTCCCTATCGACAATCACTAGGACTTTGAGCTAGAGAATTTCCACTTGAGAGGGGGCATCTGCTACCTTGCTATGGAATGTGAACTGAAGCTACCTTTATGACTGAAGGACAAATAATTTTGACACCTGAAATTCCAGTGCTGTCTCCGGTGATGTCTGTTATGGGGAGAGAAGCACCCAGAAGAGTTTCTTGATCCAATGGAAACAGTTAATACAGGATCATGCCACCTGGGGAGGGCAAGGAGGAGATACTCTTGAGCCAAGAGTTTGTTTTCCCTTAGGACTGGTTCTGGAACTGTATGAGGACTCTAAAGTGCCCACTGAACAGCTCTCAACAGACCAACCAAGAGCTGCTTGGTCCATGGATGGCAGTCCCAAAGTGAACGGCTACCTTCCTGTTTGGATGGCTGCTACTTTGATGGCAGAAGAGGAAACAAATCAGTTCAGTGAGGTGAAATGTGAGATGTTTTCCTAGCAGTGTTGGAGAAATGAGCAATGGTAGAACTATGCCCCTGTGTTTGGGTCTTTACTGACTCACAGGCAGTGACGGCATGGCTAAATCAACACCCAGAAGGGTAACGGAAACAAGCCACCAAAAAAGGATGTCTCAGCGGGGCTCGGTGACTCAGCCTGTAATCCCAGCACTTTGGGAGGCTGAGGTGAGTGGATTGCCTGAGCCCGCGGGTTCGAGACCCGCCTGGGCAAGCGAGACCTCATCTCTACAATAAATCAAAAATTAGCCGGGCGTGGTAGCGCACGCCTGTAGTTCCGGCTACTTGGAAGGCTGAGGTGGAAGGATCGCCGGAGCCCAGCAGGTCGAGGCTGCGGTGGCCGGGAGCGGCCACTGCACTCCAGTCTGAGCGACAGAGTGACACTCCAACTCAAAAAAAAAAAAAAAAGAAAAATACTATCAGGTATGGTAGTGGTTTTGTGCTTAGTACATTTGGAAGAATAAAAAAGCAAGAAGAGCTAGAAAATACCTGAGAAAGAAAAGCAGTTGGGTGGAGCCATATAAATCGTTTTATGTACTAAAAAAATTTCAAAAGGAGAAAAACCAAAACAAATGATTTTAATATATGCAAAATTTTGGTATAATTCCACAAAGAATTATTACCTTTGGTTACTTTATGAGACAGTATTTTGTACATTTCTTGTTTTTGTTTTTCTTTTTTTGAGTCAGAGTCTCACTGTCATCCCGGCTGGAGTTCAGTGGCACACACATGGCTACCACAGCCTCGACCTGCTGGGCTCAGGCAATCCTTCTGCCTTAGACTTCCAAGTAGCTGGAACTACAGGCATATACCATCATACCTGGCTAATTTTTTGATTTATTGTAGAGACAAGGTCTCGCCATGTTGCCTAGGCTGGTCTCGAACCCGTGGGCTGAGATCAGGCAGTCCTCTTGCCTAGACCTCCCAAAGTGCTGGGATTGTAGGCATGAGCCGCTGTGCAGTCTTGTCTGTACATTTCTAATGGGATATGTTGTCAAGGACAGAAAAAGCCAGTTTTCTCATTGTTAGTTGTTTTTGCTTGTTTTGAGTCAGGGTCTTACTCTGCCACCCAGATTGAAGTGCAGTTGCACTTTCTATTTTTTGGCTTTTTTAAGTTTTTTTTTTTTTTTTTGAGTCAGGGTCTCACTCTGCTACCCAGAGTGGAGTGCAGTTGCATGATCATGGCTTACAAAAGCCTTGAATTCCAGGGCTCAAGCATTCCTTCCTCTTCAGTCTCCCAAGTTTCTGGGACTACAGATGTGAAACCACCATGCCCAGCTCAGTATTAATAGTGGTCTTTTTACAGTTTTTTATACACTCAGGGGCCACATAGTGACCTTTCAGGCAATGGCAGACCACATATATGAGAGTAATCCCATAGGATTATAATACTGTGTTTTTATGTTTAGGTGTACAAATACTTAACAGTGTATTATAATTACCTACCTACCATATCAGTACAGTAACATGCTGTACAGGCCTTTAGCCTCAGTGTGTAGTAGGCTATATTATCTGCATTTGTGTAAGGACTCCTAATGATATTTGCACAGTGATGAAATTGCATAACAACTCATTTATCAGAAATTATCCTCATTATTAAGTGACGCATGAGTGTATGTCTGTGTATATATAGATGCACAATATATGTAACTATATAACATAATTAGCATATGTACATATACATGCTAATATTAGGAACCAAGATTATATACCCAGGTTATTAGTGGTAATATATTAATTTAAAGCTATTATATAAGGGGAAACCCAAAATATATGGAATTTTCTTTTGGCATTCAGGTCCCATATAGTACACTCAGAATTTGTTCCTCCAGATCAAATGGTTGACCATAGCATTTATCTGGACATTTTGAGAAGGTTACATCATAATTTGTGGAAGAAACATCCTGAGTTGTGACTGATTCTTCCTCCATGACAATGCACTTCATACCATGCTGAGTGTTAGCAGTTTTCAACAAAAATGGCAAGACCCCACATGCTCCACCCTTCCTATTCAGCTGATGTGGCCTGAGTGATGAAAAAAATCCTCAAAGGGAAATATTTTGCTGAGTGGAAGAGGTGAAACAAACAAACAAAAAAAATGGAAGAGGCACTAAAAGGCATCAAAATGGATGACTTCAAAAACTTTGGGGAAGTAAAAAAAAGTATTGATAAGTATATTGAATCAAAGGGAGAGTACTGCCCACGAAATGGGGAAAAAATATTTGCCAACCGTATGTCTGACAAAGGCCTAACATCTAGGATCTACAAGGAACTCAAACGTGCCAAAAGGAAAAAACAAACAACCCCATTAAAAAGTCACTTCTCAAAAGAAGATGTAGGGCAGCCAACAGACGCATGAAAAAGTGCTCAGCCTCACTCATCATCAGAGAAATACAAATCAAAACCACATTGAGATACCACCTAACCCCAGTAAGAATGGCCATCATTAATAAAACAAACAACAACAGATACTGGTGAGGATGCAGAGGAAAAGGAACGCTTCTGCACTGCTGGTGGGAATGCAAACTAGTGCAGCCTTTCTGGAAGACAGTGTGGCGATTTCTGAAAGAACTAGAAATTGAACCTCCATATGACCCAGCAATTCCCCTATTGGGAATGTACCCGGAGGACCTCAAATCATTCTACAAAAAAGATATGTAAGTTTGTTGCAGCTCTATCTACAATAGCAAAAACGTGGAACCAACCATGTTGCCTATTGAAGCTGGACTGGATTTAAAAAATGGGGTACATACACAATGTAATATTATGCAGTCATAAAGAAAGACAAACATATGGACTTCGCAGCAACTTTGGTAGATTTGGAGTTGATCATACTCAGTGATCTATCACAGAAACAAAGAACAGAGTACCATGTGTTCTCACTCATGAGCGGACCTTGAACAATTATAATACCATAGGAAAGGAATTGGCAGTAGTGGGAAACTGTCAGGGGAGGGGGATGGGACTGGCAGTTGAGGGAAACTGCTAGGGGAGGGAGGGGCATACCTCATCAACAAGGGTACCTGCATAATCAATGATTGTATACCTAACCCTGAATTGTACCCCACATCTTTATAATTTAAAAAATGAATTTAAAAAAAGGAGATTACTTGGTTACAAGGCAGAATTCTATTTCATCCTCTAGACTTTGGTTATCCAAGTCTGAGGCTCTCAGACTGCTGCTTCATAATAAGAAACATACTCCTACCTACACCCTTTTAAATTACGTGTGAAAATATGGGTTACAAAATGATACTGTTTTGTAATTTTAGTATCTTAGAAAAATTTTAGCAAAACCATTCTTTTTCTTTCTTTAATAACCTTTATTTTCCAAGGTTCCATTTCAAGTACTAAAGGAAATGAGAAAGGCTGGGTGCTGTGGTCTAGGCCTGTAATCCCAGAATTTTGGGAGGTCAAGTGGGTAGGATCACTTGAGGTTAGGAGTTCAAGACCAGCCTGGGCAAAAAAACAAGACCCCATCTCTACCAAAAAAAAAAATTAGCTGGATGTGGTTGCATGTCCATAGTCTCAGTTCCTCAGGGGCTGAGGTAGTAGGATTTCTTGAACCCAGGAGGCCAAGGCTGCAGTGAGTTATAATCATGCCACTGCACTCTAGCCTGGGTGACAGAGAAAGACCCCCATCTCAAAGGAAAAAAAGAGAGAGAGAGAGAGAAAAGAAAAGAAAAAGAAAATTAAAAAATGAAAAAGAAAGAAATAAAGGAAGTGAGAGAGAAAAGAAAGATCGAGATACAGGAAAAAGGAATGGCTACTGATCTAAAAATATCTTTACTTTCTCCCATTGACTCTTTATCCTCTGAACAAGCTTGTGTATTTTATGTGGCCCCAAATCTCTTATCTGTGTGTACTTACAGTAGGCTCATCCCTTTGTCCCCCAAGACACTCATAAATCCTTTCAGCAAACACAATTGAAGCTGTCAGAATGAGACTCCTGCTAGAAACAGTTGAGATGCTTTCTTTCTAAAGTAAATACCTTACTGAACTTCTGTTTTCATAATGTTTTCTTCAAATTAAACCTTCAAATATTTGATAAATACTGACCCAGGATCTAGATGTTTATTTTATAAAATACCTATATGGCAAGGTAAGCTTCAATAGAATAGATGTAGAAGTGTATTTTATATAGTGAAGCAAACCCACACAACAGAAAAAGTGCAACTACTACTTAGACAAATAAGTTAGAATTCATTTGCTCATACCATCTAGTTCAGAAACTTGGTCAAGTTTATGAGAATATTGTTCAGATAAAATGTTGATAGGAATATTTAGCTTACTGATCAGCACAGTGTAGGTGCTCATAAAGATTTATTTTATTTTATTTACTTATTTTTTTGAGTTGAGGTCTAATTCTGTCACCCAGGCTGGAGTGCATAGGCATGACCATGGTTCACTGCAACCTCGACCTTGTGGGCTCAGGTGATCCTCCTGTCTCAGCTTCCCAAGTAGCAAGGAATACAGGTACACACCACCACAATGGCTATTTTTTTTTTTTTTTTTGTAAAGAAGAGGTCTTGCTGTGTTGCCCAGGCTGGTCTCAAACTCCTGGGCTCAAGCAGTTCTCCCACCTCAGCCTCCCAAAGTGCTGGGATTATATACATGAACCACCACGCTCAGTCTCATTTCATTTTAAACATCAGTTTCCTAATTTTCATTCATTCAGCAAATACTTATTGAGAATCTACAAAGTGACACACACTCTGCCAAGCATCGTGCATACATTGGTGAAAACATACTGGTAGACTGACATAGCACCTATTGTCAGGAAGGTTACAGGGGATGTGTGTAAAGTGAAGATAATACTCAGCTCACTGGGTAGTCAAGGGGTCACATGAGATAACATTTGAAAATGCTTTATCAACTTGAAAGAATTATGCTTGTTCATTTTCAGACTTTTAATTATAATATAATTCTATTCTGATTCCTGAATCAGAGATGCAAAGAAAAGTAAGACGGTTGAATTCTAATATACAACTTAACCTCTGGGTAAGCGTTAGAAGTTTCCTCAAAGCATTATTTCATGTTTGTCTTGGCACAGGGATTGTGTAATTGCTTGAAGGCTAAGAGTTTTGCTTAGACTGGAAATGAGAACTAGAAAAGGACAAGATGTCCAGATTGTTCATAACTGATAAAGGAGAAGCCAAAAATCAAAGAGGAATAGAAAAAGAGAAAGGAACTTTGAGGTCTTCGGAACACCCAAATGCAGGAAGCAGAAATTCTGAACACAGGAAGAGGAAATTCTAAATTAGCCCTTGCACCTTTCTAGACTAGGAATCTAGTCTATAAAGGAGTGAGAGGAAAGTAAAGAAAAAACTTAACATGCCTAGAAATACCAGTCTCTGAGGTGCCTATAAATGCAGAAGGGACACATGTTGATATTTGTCCATTCATATGTGCTCTGATTGACCAGTCATTGCCATTAGTGCATCTTTAAAGACAGACTGGGGGTAGGGGATGGGGGATGTCATTTTTCCCAATTAACTTAAAATATACTAACATTTCTGAAGGAGAAAATGAGAGCCAGGCACATTGGTGCATGCCTGCAGTCTGGAGGTTGAGGTGGGAAGATTGCTTGAGCCCAGGAGTTTGAGGCTAGACTGGGCAACATTGAGAGATACCCTCTTTAAATAAATACAAAGTAATAAATGATTCATATTTCTTATAATGTGTTTTAATTGTTGTTTTTATAAATAATAATTATATTTTGAAAACATTGCACGCTTATTGTTTAGAAGAAGTTTTTGATAGCTACTAAATATGGGAGACCCTATTGCCTTGCTCAAATAAAAGATGTGAGTTGAATTGATTTACTCTATAAAGCCAAGAGGTATTTGATGTTTGAAGAAGAAAATTCTGGGGGACAGTAGAACCAGAGAAACTGGGTTCTACCAGGGGGAAGAGTAAGAGAATTCCTATCACTATGTGGCCTGAGAGGACTGAGGGACATACAATGTCAAGAACTTGTTGGATGGAATCCTGTATTCTGTATATTTCTGCCTCAGAAATCTGTAGCAAAGACTTTAGTGCCAACTGTACTTGAGTTTCTTACAGAAACAAATGAAGTACAGAGTGTGCCTTCTGGTTTCCAGATGCTGAAGGGCCAAAACAGACCGTGTGCATGCCAGGAAGCCCCAGTGCCAGGAAGCCCTGGGCTGATGTCTAGGTTAAGTTGTATATACCCATCTTAGTTCTATTTCAACCTTGGCAAGCAGACAATGAGACTGTTTTTCAGAATCATTACAAATCAATTAATTTTCTCAATCATTAGTGCTATGTTTGTTCATAAGGCAGAATATTTAAAACTTCTAGCATATGCATAGTTGCTATTTTTAATTGCTTGTATAAATGTCAAAATTTATCAATCTTTGTTGGTGGAAAAAAAATTGCCAGACTTCAGTGAAGAAAGAAGAAAGGGATGAATCAACCATGGAAATATGAGTGATCAGAAGGCTGAAAGAGGAAATAAAGAAAATGTCCAGAAAATCTTGAGTTAATTTGATAATTTTCCAGTTGAGTCTTGGACAGGAAAGAAGAAGGTGAGGAGAAAGCTGGAAACAGAGTTCACACAATGGGGACTCAGATAGGAAAGGGGCAATAAAGAACAAATGTTTTTTGCCTGTTTTTTAAAAAAAACATGTGGATATAGAAGGACCTCCAAGTGGCAACCAGTCTAAGTGCAGTGATGACCTTGAGAAAAGCGTGCCCTGCTTCAGGCAAGGGCACTGTGATAGGCTGAGTTAATAAAATGTTAGTGCAAAGTAAAAAAAAAAAAGGTCTGAAACCTCTTCTATAGCAGAAACTTTTTGCTTAATGAAATATAAACCTGCTTCAAGGAAAAGCTTAACATTCCTGATAAAATATGTAGGTAGTTTTCTGATAAAATTTATAGGATTTAGAGACTTTTTTTGGGAAAGTAGTTATTGACCTTCATGGACTGTCATCTGTCAGTCAAGAGTTGAGTGACTTCGAATCATTATTTTAGTTACTCTAACAATGTTCAGGTAACATTTTCTTTCTATGTTTCTAATCAAAGTAAATTTTTGTATTGACCTCCTAAATACTTTGTTGGACTATTGTAATAAAACTTGACTCACAATTTTTTAAATCACTAGTCTCACTTAATAAATGTAATTGTTGCATTATGTCAGAAGCAGAAAAGCTAGAATTTCTATGTGTCCTGCTAATGCAGAAAGAATGACTCCAAAACGAAAGAATGCAAAACCATCACCATCTATGTGTTTCTTGCCCACAATATATTTCTGTAGAATTTTAGTGGATGCTGACTATGTTTTGTCACCCAGATTCTCTGTCAGCATGAAAGACCCTTTGCTCCAAGCTTCTGGAAATGTCATTAGCTGCTTCAGGACTTGCCCGCAGCTAAAGAGAATTCACTAATCTATGGTTACCTCCCCTTTCCTGAAGGCAGTCTTCAACCAGTGACATTTGATGTGGAGCTATAAAGATCTGAGCCCTTCGCCTCATCTTGGAATAATCTGAAGGCCCATTCAAGTTCCAGGTATCCTTGAGGGCTCAAATGAGTAGTTTGCTCAACCTCTCCCTCTGCCTGTTTCCTTCCCTTCCCTATCCCTGGTGCTGATCCCAAGAACCTGTCCTAACAGACTATTTTTGCACTGATTTCCTTCTCACAGTTTGTTTCCAGGAACCTGACCTACAACAGGGTCACTGTTGCTTCTCAGAAAACTAGCAAAAAAAAAAAAAAGTTTTGACTATAAAGTGCTCTTTAGTGACAAGAGGTGGCTGGGAAGTGGTGCTAGAGAGAATGATTCTTATTAAAAGGAATGTTCGGGGAAAACCTTGTGCTTTTTTGTCCCCGAAAATCTGGGTTCGGGCAGGGGCTAGCTGGGAAATGAAATATTGGAAAAGCCAGTGTGAGTCAGAGACAAAGAGAGAGACAGAGTGAGTTTCGAAACTTGGCATGGAAATTAGGGTCAGATCGTGAGAATGAACTAAGGTTTAGTACGAGATTATGAATTTATAAACCAAAGTATTCACAACTCAAGTGTGTATAAGCAATGCCAAGACTGTTAAACAAGAAATGACAAAACTCTCCAATCTTTTCCTTCCTCTTGGAGATAATCAGAGCCATCTGTTCCACCATTTTTGAAGCTGCTTCAAAATAATTATATTCAGGTCTTACCTAAAATTATACTTTATTAAAAAAAAGATTTAAATGGAACTATACTCTCTATTGTTGGGTGTCAATTTGCTCATTCAACAGCATTTTCTTTAATAAGATTTTTGCCTGCCATATCTATGTATGTCTTGCACTATAAAGAGTGCTAGGTCAGCATTACAAACTGGCTTTATAGGAGAAAAGAAAACTAAAGCAAAGAGAAAACAAGTGCAATTGTTAAAAATGTAAAGAATGACAGAATAAGAAGAAACATTTGCAATTTAAGATATTTTTAGTCAGGTTGCCTGCATCTATGATGCCTCAGTATTTACTATGTGCCAAATTAAACAATAACTTTCAGACTTATAGCCATCTCAGTATATATGATTATTGCAATCTCAGCTGCAATCAGAGATTTAATAGTTGCCTTAAGGGTAGAAGAAAGCAGCACATTTTAGATTTTAATTGGGCAGAAGTAATGTATCAATAAGCCAACACCTCGGCTGGGCTGAATTTGTCTGATCAACTTATTTCTACTTTTACCCTATGCCAGTGGAGCAGAAGGTGCTCAACTGTGAAATAAAAGGAGAAGCCCCAAGCAATTTTATTGTTAAATATTTACTCCTCACAATTTAATCCTCATAAACCTATAGGAAAGGCAGTCATATCATTTTTCAAATGGAAAAGTTGATACTACCCTCAGATAGGCAAGGACCAGAAGGGCCAAGAGGCAAAACAGAGCCTCAATTGTCCCCGTAGGGTATCTCAATAGTCATGGAAAATTCAAGTTAACAAATGGATCCACAAAGAGGGAGGCAAGAAATGATTGAACAGGTATAGTAAAGAATTAATAAAAGAAAACTCTAAGGAGGACAAGATGGTACAGCAAAAGAAAGGGAAACTTCACAGTTGGATGTAGAAGCTGAATAACCACAGGTGTCCTGGAACTCTTTGAGTCTTGGTTTTCTTTTATGTAAAAGGGAATAATAATAACTACATCAGAGGTCGGTTTTGAAGATAGATGAAACAATCTATGTAAAACATGCAGCCCATAGTCCTTTCTTCTTTCTTCTATTCGTTCCTTCCTCTCTTCATAGTTCTGCCCAGAGGTGGTCTTAATTCTAACAGAAGGTAACAGGAAATCAAAATTAGTTACATTAAAACTCATGGAAAGGGGAGAAAGATAACAGTAATCATTCTTTTTAGTTACAGAGGGTTGTATTTCGATACGATTCAAACCTAATTTGTATTTTATGACAAGAATTGGCAGGACCTTTCAGAATTGAGCACTTGTAGGGTAAATGCAAGACATATGCCCTACTCCCCCTTCCCTTGCTGATGACCCTTCCCTAATCAGGAGTATGGCCCTTGGCCAATGCCCTCTATACCCAGTCAGAATGTCCTTAAAGATATGCACACCCATGTACTCAAGACAGTAATAAGAGAGTAAACATATTTGTTTCTGCTTATTTGCACATAATGCTATTGTTTGTGTCTTGCTGCCCTTCCCACACTGGGGGCCACAGTCATAAGACTTCAAATAATAACCACTGGAGCTTCTTTAAAGCCCCAAGGGGGTGAGGAGAATAACTTGTGATTGCCAGCCCCACAGAGCATTGTGGGTTTAATTACCTCTATTGGGTTTGAGAGATACAGACCAAACCATGCTGGTGCTCTCTCTGTTATCCTCATGGGAGGAGAGTGTAGAAAAAGGATTAAAGATATGTGCCTCTGTCATGGGTCACTAGATCAACATAGTTAAGTGCATAAATCACACGGATCAGACCATTTCCCCAGGAACAATAATGATATCCTTATGGAATTTTAGGGTTCCCCCTTTGTCTCTAACAATACTGGATAAGAGGGCTTCCAGACCTGATAGAGCTGGGTATGCATAAGCCAGGAGGCCCCTCAACAAATGTGACTATCCCGCCTCAAGACAAATCTGTTGCATGTGTACTGCCTAACAAACATGACTTGTCTCTGCTGGTACCTGTTAAACATCTCCCTGATGACGCTTAGTCTGGTTACAGGAAATACCTATCTGCCACGGGCAGTGACTTTGACACAGGTCCACAATCAATCAGCCTGCTGGGCCTGCTGGGAATTTCCTTTGTCTGCTTCATCTGGACTACTCTGGAAGATGCAAACTGCAAACCAGACTGGATGGGCTTGGCTCCAGGAATGAAATAAGCAGACCACCACTAGATTGATCAGACATTGAGTAGGTATAACGATACCAAACAACAAGTTTTGCCTTAGAGAACAAGTAAATCAGTCACATCACATGCTACAGTATTCGATATGGGATGAGGAGAGGTGGTTAACTGCTGTGTAGGTCCAACTATGGGTCCCTGCTGTCCTATGCATAGAACAGAGAAATGGAACTCAAAATGAGAACGAGCAAAAAATAGGATGAACTCCAGGAAAGCTGTGCCCCAACATCTTCAGGCTGAATAGCACAGAGAAGTGGGGACAGCAGAACTACTCATTAAGGAGTGGAGCTCGTCCTGTATGCTGGGGCATCCTGTGGGCATGCAGATTTCAGGGCTTGCCTCATTTACATACCAGCAGAGTATTTGATCCCTCTCACCCCCACCTAATAATTGGGATGCATTCTCTGCATGGCACAGAAAGCGTCACGCCCCCTGGTGGTTTTATCCCCTTGCAATTAAACCCCCATCCCAAGCTGGGCATATTTACACTGAGAAAGCAGTCTAGACTTTTGCTAATCGTACAGCTAATGCTCTCAACACAAGCTCTCAGGATCTCCAGCTACTAAATGAGGAAATCTCACAACTACGCAGTCTTACAGAATAAAAGTGTTCTGGATATGTTAACAGTGGCACAGGGAGTTACCTGGGTTATGATAAAAGCTGTTTATATTCCTGATCTTTCCCACAATGCAACTACCGCCTTAACCACTAAGCATACTAAAGTCAAGGCCATCTGTGCCAGGGCTCAGGACTCTTTGTCCGACTGGTTTTCCTCTCTTAATTCAGTGTGGAAGAAAAGTATAAGTGCGAGGGGGACCTCTTCCCAAAAAACGGAATTAGATTTTGGAGGGCAGGCCCTTGTAGTACAGGCTTTCCCCACTGGGTAAGTGATCCACCGGCATCAGTGTACCAGCTAGTGTTGTTGTAAGAGGCTGCGTTAGGATTCAGTGAATATTTTCGAGAAGATTCAACACGTTTGCCCATTTCATGATGGGTGATTTGTGAGTGCCCCTGCCCACACTGCACTGAGTGTTCAGTGGTTTTTGGACAAAAACCCGCATGACCCCCTTGCCTCACCCTCCCTATTCACTTGATTTCACCCCAAGCAATTTTTTGTTTGTTTGTTTCCCTAGATGAAAAAAGTCCTCAAAGGGAAACGTTTTGCTGATGTGGAGGAGATGAAATAAAAATGGCGGAAGCACCAAGAGGCATCAAAATTAATGAGTTCAAAAACTGCTTTGAGCAGTGGAAAAAACATCTTGATAAGTGTATTGCATCAAATGGAGAGTACTTTGAAGGCGACTAAAGTTTAAACATTTAAGAATAAACATACAATTTTTAATAAATAAATTCCAGGAAATTCCTTCGGGTTCCCTCCCACTGTGGGAGCTTTTCTGTCCTCTCAATAAATCCTGCTTTCTCAAAAATAAATAGATAATAAAAATAAATGAATAAGTTCCAATGTTTGGGTCCCCCCTCATAATATTATAAATATTTTACTCTTTAATACCTGCAAACTGCATTGTATTTGTGGAATTTGGATGCAATATATAACTCATTACTCAGCTCCAGGGACTATCCAGCAAATAAATGCAACATGCAGATTGTAAAGAGTCAGATGTGGGGTAAATGCAGGACATATGCCTGCATTCTCGCCTGCTGATGACTGTTGCCTAATCGGGAGGATGGTCCTTGGCCAGGTCACTGGGCCTGGTCAAAATGCCCTTGGAGATAGGCACGCCCATATACTGAAGGCATTTACTAAGAGAGTAAACATCTTTGTTTCTGCTTCTTTGTATGTAATGCTGTTGTTTTGTGTTTAACTCCCTTTCCCATATTGGAGTTAGTATAATATCTCCCCACATATATTGGGGGTGTAGAGAGCTTTGTACCAACCGATCACCATTGGTTCTTCCTGTAATTATCAATAAACTCATGTTTTTACCAACCTGTCCTCCAGGTAATTTCTTTGGAATAGGTAAAACATTACACAAGTGCCCTGATTCAAGGCTCCTGCAATACAGCACTCAGTTTTGACTTTAGGGGCTTCCTAATATTGGAAAAAGAGTGTATGGAATTTCACTTTGGCATTTTTCACAATGGTACTTTCAAACGTTTCCCAACAGCTGAGCCCTCTAATCTATCCTTTCCCTAGCACATCATTTGTTTTCCAGGAACTCACAAGATTGAAGCCATATGGGTGCATGTTCTTAAATTCTCCCATTGTCACACCACAATCTCATATTGGTCAGCTTTTTTCTTTCTTTTATCCAATATGAATGATTTTACTCCTCTTCATCCAGGTTTTTGAAGGAAGTGGCATCTCATTCATTTTTATAGATCCAACAGGTCAAGTATAGTGCCACGGATAGAGTTTGTACTTAGCAAAAGATGTTGACTAAGTAGGTACTGAACTTGAAGGTTTCAGTCCAGTGTACTTCTGATTTGTCTTCTATTTCTTTTTCCCAATGTGCTTTACAATCAGTATTTTCAAAGAGAGGTGATATAAGTAGGTCAGCTATCATCCAATATTGCAGACATATCTATCTGGACACTTCAAAGTCTAAGGGGGCCAGCCCATGATGACTTCTTTAGGTTTCACTGTTGCGCCTGGTCTTATTAGTGTGGTCAGAGTACATAAAACACTAATGCTGGCAGCCGATATTGAAGGAAATGTGGCTGATTTCTGAAAGGGACAGAGGGGCACCTAGAATTTCATAGTTGCCATACCTGTATCCCTTCTAGACCGTTGTGTTAGAATTAAGCTAATAAAAAGATTCCCAGTTAAATTTGAATTTCAGATAAACAACAAAAAACATCAGATGCAATATTTTGGACATACTTATATGTGCGAAGATAGTATATAAACTCCAGGCATAGTGTCCACATTCTAGCCATCAGAAAAGGGGGAGGAGGCAAAGGGCCTGTTCATTCCTGTTAAGCACACTTTCCTGATAATACCTTATGTTTAGCCTACTGATGAGAACTTAGTCACATGACCACATCTAACTAAAAGGGAGGCTGGGGAAATAGTTTTTATGATGGATAGCCATGTGCTCAGTTAAAGACTGAAGACTCTGCCAGTGAGGAAAAAGGGATGAGCAGATATGAAGGACCAACCAGCCATCTCTGTCAGAGAGGTGGTGGGAATAAAGACATATTTTGGAGGTAAAATTGATTTGAACTGGATTGTGTATAATGATGCTGATATGGAGTCACAACGGTAACAGAGGAATAAAAGATAGCTTTCGTTTTTTAAATAATGTTAGTTTATAGAGCAGAGTTCCCTTTTAACTAAAATGGAAAACTCAAGAGAAATATATATTTAAAATTTATTACATGTATTTAATAAATGCCCCAAGTAAGGTACTCCCTAGATAACCTAGGAATAAGACACAGTTGCTAACCAAATCTAGTAGATGACTGTGTAGGCTTTCTTCTTCCACTGCCCAAGGCAGTGCAATTAACCACAGGTCTCTGCTCTTATTAATGTGATAAAGTAATACTTGATTATGGTGCCTGGCAAATAATAAATGCTCACCAAATGGAGTAAATGCTTAGCATTTAAAACTGCATTTTCAAACAAAAGAGTCATCTAGGAGAAACCAATTGGAATGCAAAAGTATAAAGGTTGAGACTTCTTGTGAAAAACAGTGAGTAGCTGTGGTTACAGAAAGACCCCAGCACGGACCATCCTGCAAACTGGCTCTGCTGTCCTGGCAGGAATAGAAATCACTCAATTTGCTTTCTCTTGGAAGAGACAGAGTGGCTGTCAGTTTGCCATACTCTTTTGGACTTTCTAGAAAATTGAATGTACAGCACAAGAGGAAGAGGCAGCACAAAGAGCTGGAATACAAGTCGAAGATGAAGATGCTCATAAACATCAAGTTTCTGGTGCTAGGCCAACCATTCACAGCTTTAGAGCCATGGGCAGTAACACAACAGTATTCAGTAGAGTTCTGAGAGTCCAGCACATGAAAAGCAATTCCAGTTCCATGATCTCAATGCCAGAGTGGGGAATGATGGTAGGGGGCAGCTAGAAATAGGGGTAAGTGGGGGTAGCTAGAAAAAGTTGTCTAAGAGATGGTTCCCACCTTTCACAGCAGGAAAAACCGGCAATTAACTCAGATATTAAAATTTAAAAATCGTCATTTCAAAATGTTGTCTTCTCTTATTTAAGCAACAACCAACCATTTCTCAGTCAGATTGTAACGTGTGATGAAAAGTCGGTTGTATACAACAACCGGTGGTGACCAGCTCAGTGGTTGGACTGAGAAAAAGCTCCAAAGCACTTCCCAAAGTCAAACTTGCACCTATAAAAGGTCATGGTCACTGTTTGGTGGCCAATTGCTGGTCTGATCCACCATAGCTTTCTAAGTCCGGCAAAACCATTACACCTGAGAAGTATGCTCAGCAAATCGATGAGATGCACTGAAATCTACAATGCCTGCAGTCAGCACTGGTCAACAACAGAAAGGGCCCGATTGTTCTCCATGACAACGCCCGACTGCGCATCGCACAATCAATGCTTCCAAAATTGAACAAATTGGGCTATGAAGTTTTGCCTCATCCACCATATTCACCTGACCTCTTGGCAACTGACGACCACTTCTTCAAGCATCTTGACAACTCTTTGCAGGGACAACACTTTCACAACCAGCAGAGTGCAGAAAATGCTTTCCAAGAGTTTGTTGAATCCTGAAGCACAGATTTTTATGCTACAGGAATAAACAAACTTATATTTCACATTGGGAAAAATGTGTTGACTGTAATGCTTCCTATTTTGACTAATAAAGATGTGTTTGAGCCTAGTTACAGTGATTTAAAATTCACGGTCTGAAATCGCAATTACTTTGCACCAACCTAATAGACTGGGAAAATGTGTTGGGGGTGAAAGGCGGTAACAGATTGTTAGGAGTGTAGGGGAGAAAAGGCAAATTACAAAAGTTGAGTTTGGAGTAATTTTTATATGGAAATTGGATTTGTGTTGGGCCTTGAGAGGTAAGTAGAATTATAGAATGTAGGGAAGCAAGGACAATTTTTCTGGCAGAGGAAACATCATAACCAAAAGCATGAACAGGCTGAATGTGAGGGACACAGAGGCTCAAGATTTAGTGTATATGAAACTGTACTAGCTGGGGGAGTTGTACAATGGAGACAAATTGTGGAGGGCTTCTCATCGCAGGTAGAAGATATATGACTATATCACAACCACAAACATTTAAGAGATCTGAACAGTGTAAAAGGTGGATAAATCTGTATTTTTGAGAGGTGGCAATTGAGATGATGGACTGTAAGGGTCAAAGATCAGATGTATGAAGACCAGTTTTGAAGCTGTTCCTATAGTCTAGAGAAGTGTGAAAATAAAGTCTTGCATGAGCACAGAGGTCTTGGTTAGAATGCCAAATATTTATCAATTGAGTGACCAGGATGCGTTCCTTAAACTGAAACTCATTATGTTTTCTATAATATACTGCTTAAACCTAAATCACAGCTTTGGTGTGGAAAATAAATCAACATGTGTAAAGTGGATGGTCATTACTCAGCAAAAACTATGTTTAAAGCTTCTACCTGATTCTTTCAGAGTACAACCTGTAGAACCCGTACCACTTCTGTTTTGGCCCTGATCCCGCTGTTCTGCAGTCTTGCTCGTCTGGCTGTCTTCCCGGACTGTGGCTCTCATTAGGGCTTCTGAAAGATCACAGCCCAAGTCTCCGTATACCTAGCCTCTGGGAAGAGGTTTTGCACGCAGTAGGCCCTCAACAAAACCGTGTGAGCAAATAGCGTGTGAAGGGGCGAAGGAGGTGGGCGCAAAGCCAGTTTAAGGGCGCGCACTCTGCAGGTTTCTGCTGCCAGCCCCACTCCCTGGGGTCACGCCTAAGGCATCGCCAGTGCCAGAGCGCAGCGGGCACCGTCCCGTCCCTCTTCGGGGACAAGCAGAGTCCCTGCTCTTGCGGGGCGCGGGCTAATGGATGAGAAAGCCAAGGGCCTGCCTTCCAACTCAGGAGTGAAATTTCCCTCTTCCTCTAGGCCTGTGGGGATCCTTCTTGGGAATCCCCCCTTTTCGGGTCCTTCTTCCTGCCCGGGAGAAGCGAGGGCGCCGTTCTCCAGAGGCTGCCCGGCCGGAGGCGGCGGCGGAGCGGGGCGGTTCGCGTGGGTGTGGGGCGTGGGGGGCGGAGCGGGGCGGGGAGAGGGGAGTCCACGAACTTTTTAACTCGGCCGGGGCGACCCGCGGCGACACAGTCGTCTACGCCGCGGGGCAGGCCAGCCTCTTCGGTCCTGGACCAGTCCGCCGGGAGGAGCCGCCGCAGGCTGCAGAGTCGCCGCCCGCGCCGCTCGCAGGGAGACCCGGGGCTGCTCACCGCGGCCTCGCGCGCACCGGGCGGCCGGAGACGTGTCCGCCGGCATGGGCTTCTTCTCGCTGGAGCGGCTCGGCCTCCCGGGCCTGGCCCTAGCCACGGCCCTGCTGCTCCTGGCCCTGTGCCTGCGCGCCCGGCGCACCAGGTAAGCGCCCCGGCCGCCCGGGCCACGCATGCGTCCTGGGCCCGCGGCCGCGCGCGACCCAGATGGCGAAGGGAGCTCCCTCCATGATTTCCAGCGCTGCAAGTCGGAGCTGGCTGCGGGGCACTGGCGTCCTTTGGGACCGCGTGTAATAACAAAGGCTGCTTCTGGCTCTTCCCCGTGCATGCGTATGCACACATATGAAAGCCTTGGGGCCGAATTCGATTTGCTGCTCCAGCATACGCTGTAGTAAGCCCTAGGTTTGCGGGATGCGTTATGCATCACGCACGGCCTCGGCACAGACACACATTTTGTCCCTCTTTAGCGTGACTGGCCGCTTTGTGGCCTAGAATTCATAGAGCCTTTCGGGCGGGGGATTTTCTTATATTTCGTTAGATAACAGAGAAATGTTTCAAGAAAATACCAGGGCAGGGTATGAACAATGAAGTAACTTTGGGCGCCTCTCTGTGCCTCAGTTTACCTCACTGTACCTCATTTGGAAAAATGAAATAATAGTATCGACTTAGTGAGATTTTTGTAAGTACTAATGGAGTTAATAGGGTGCATTTTATGCAATTGCTTTATTATTTTTATCAGAACAAACACAATTCAATAACAGCAACAAAACCCAGAAGTGTGTCACTTTATCTGATTTGAAATATGGAAGTAGAAGTGAGGACCAAAGGGAGGCCCAAACTTTACCTGTACGATGACCACTTGTATACCTAATCCTGAATTGTTCCTCACATCTTTTACATAATTTTTTTTAAAAAAGAAATATGGAAGTAAAACCAGATGAGTTCAAATAAGATCATTCACTTTGAATGTACTCTAATTTTTTCTTTCTTTCTGAGTCTTTTTTCCATACTACTATGGTCTTCCTGGCTTTTGAAAACCAAGCATATATTTTGTTGGACAATACTTGCTATTGTATATATACATATATATTTACATATATATTTGTGTGATATAGGTTGTTTCTCAATAGTTTTGGGGAAATGGCACTTTTGTACTTCATACAAATATCTGTGGACATTTCTAGAATGCCCACAGATGAATATTCCAGAAGGAAGTATTTACTTTCCTTCCCATTTGAGTTTTTGGAGATCTTCCCTGGAATGTGAGCTCTCCCAGGCTGCCTTTTTCAATGGCTGTGCTTTTGTTTTAGAGGCCAAGATGAGGATTTAGGACACTCAAACTTCAGTGTTATGTGTTCCTATGTAACTTTTTCTCTGTTCGCAGCTTCAGTCAAAACCAGATAAGATGTGCCTCTAGATATATCTTTGAAGAGAGATGGTAGACAAGAAGTCTGCTTGTTCTGTTCCCACTTTATATGCAGGGCAGGAACAGACAAGCTGACTAGGGCATTCTGAATCATTGATGGTAATTGGGGTGAGAATGTGGAAACTTGTGGGGACAGTCAGGAAGGCAAAAGGGCAAGGTAGGCTTTTCTCCTAACATTCTAAGAATAGGCTGGTTTTTCTCAATATCATTAAAAATTATTTTACTGAGGTATTTATACCATCAGTTGCCAATTCCTTCATACCAAGAAGACTCTATTTAATGCTGCAAACCTATGGGGCATTATATTCTAGAGAAATTTGATTGTACTGTTATTTCTTTGTATAAAGAATAGCTTCATTTGTCCCAGTACAAATAGTAATGTCCTTTATTGCTATTATTTCCAGTATTTGGACAATTCACTCTAATGCTCTAGGAAAATGCTCTTTCTAATATCACCTCTTAGAGGAAAAGCCATGGTTAAGAATAATTTATAAATTCTTATAGATTTTTTAATGCTTGCACTAATATATATGCATATATGTTAATTAAAATAGGAAAATATACTCTGTTGCAGCTTGCTTTTTCCACTTTACAATACATGTAGATACCTTTCTATGTCAGTTTTATAAATCATTATTTGCAGTGATTGTATAAAGATATATCACATCACACACACTCGCACACATACAAATATAAAACATGAATATCGTTGAGCTTTTGTGGAAATATTTATGTAGGATGGTGGAGTTGTTATAAAAATGTATGTGCGCTTTACATTTTGATAGATGTTGCCAAACTACTCTACGTCCCAATTTATGTTACTACTAATGATCTATGTAAATGCCAATTTCTTCACATACTGCCAATACTAGTATTATAAATCATTTTAATTTTGCCAATCTGATACATAAAGAAAATAAAGCTTTATTTTTATCCCAATTTTCATTTATTTATTTTTAAGAGAGTTTGGATATTTTTAAGGAAAATACTTGGCTCTTTGTTTCCTCTGTAACTTGTTTATTTTTGTGTTGGATTCTTTTTCTATTTAATCATCAAGACTCTTGGATGATAGGAATTTTCATACTCTTTCACACCTGCTGCAACTGTTTTTACTATTGTAATTTGCATTTGTTTAAGAGTTTCTGGATCTATGTCTTTGCTTAGAAAACCCTTCTACTTCCCAACTTGATAAAAATATTCAGCACAGTTTTACATCATCAATTTATTTCTAAGAGATTATATAAATCCAGATATTACATTTTAATTTTCATTCCACTTTCATCTTTGAACGATTATGTCTAAAAAGTTTGTAATAGTGCATATTTTAGATACGCTGGATTTTTGAGTAAAAATTTAAATATTACCTATAAAATTGGTAAAAAAAAATTTTTAAAGGTAAAAATCAACTCAGAGGTTGTTTGTTACCTTTAGTCATTTATCATCAATTCCACTTCTTTTGGCAATAGCAGTTTGATTTCCTTTTATGAAACAGTCTTTTCCCTTGTTGGATAGGATCCCGTGAGAATGTCAACCACAGAAGCCATTGTAGTACTCCTCAGGAGAGATGCAATGGCTTGGCCCTAGGTTGTAACTGTGGGGTTGGTGGGAAGTGGTTAGAATCAGGATGTATTTTTGACTGTAGAATCAACAGGATTTAGTGATAGATTGAACATGGTGTGTGAAAGAGAGGGGAAGCCACAATGAAACTTAGAAACTTTTTTGGGGGGTCTGATTATCTGGGTGTACAGTGATGCCATTTTCTGAAATAGGGAAGGTTTGGGGAATTGAGCAGGTCAATAATTCTGTTGTGGGCATGTTAAACAGGCAATAAGGTATGTGTTTCTGGTGCATAGCGGGGAGGTCCAGGTGGATACATAATTAATGAAATGTCACAAACGGGAAATGGCATGCAAAGTAGGAGCATAGCTGAGACAGCCTGCTAAGAGAGTTTGGGGAGGAGGCGGACCTTTGTCTCCTTATTGGAAATGAGTCTGGCAGAGAAAGTGGAACAGCAAAGGAGACTGAGAAGGAGGAGCCAAGGTCAGGGAAGACAACCAAGTAAATGTAGTATCCTGGAAGCTAGAAAGACATATTTCAGTACGTAGGGGTAGTCGTACCTGTCAAATACTGCTGAGAAGTGAAGTTGTTGAACAAAGGAATAGCCAAAGCACCCTCTGGGTCTCCCATGTTTGTCATAGGGATTCACTTTGTTAGGCAAGCAGCTCTTCCACAGATCTTTCCTGGATAATTCTGTCTCTATTTCTGGTTTATGTTGAAATAACTTGGAGGGAACAATTAGTCACTTGCCTAATCTTTTCAATTATTGACTAACTATTCAGCATATATAAGGAAGTATGTGTGATGGACATGTTAATCTGACTTACTTATTCTTCCCAGCACCAGCAAAAGTTGTCTATCCACACCCTGAGTTTTCTTTCCTGACAGTGCATCTCCTAAGGTGCCTTTTGCAACCTGGATCGGTTAACAGTGCCCCAAATCATCAATTTCTGCTTTCTTTTGCCTCCTAGTTCTTCCCTTTATCTATCTCTTTCCTCCCACATTTTACTGTAAGCAGTGATAAGAGACTAACCCTTCAGCACTTTGCTTGAAAATCTCGGCTAAAGATCTACATGAATTGTTTACAAGTTTTGTTTTCCGCATAACTGCATGACACAATATAGCTAAGCTTTCTGCAATTATAAGGATCCCTTTTCCTCCAGTTTCCAATAACATGATTCTCACTTCATCTAAGCTTTTACCAGAAGTGCCTTTAACAT
>CAUYQG010168924.1:0-10055 GCA_963574415.1 Tarsius wallacei | reverse complement strand
GGATCACCGGCGCCCAGCAGGGGGACGCTTGGGTGGCCGTGAGCATGCCACGGCATGCCAGCCTGGGTGATGGCGTGCGACTCCTACCCAAAAAAAAAAAAAAAAAGGAAAAAGAAGAAAATCAAATTTAAAAACAGCACTGGCTCTGCAGGATTTCCAATTTTCTTCCCTGTCACTGGCCATAACAAAATGAAATTTGGGTGTCAGATGGTGCACGTATTTAAAAATGGATGCTCCCCACAAAGAATGTTTTTCATTTGTTTTTCTTTAAATTTCATTTTGTGCATAATGGATTTATAGGCAGCACTTAAATTTTTCAAAATAAAATAAATACTAGTTCGTCTTCTCCCGCCACACATTATAAACACATTGAAAAGGAATCCTCATGGCAGAACCTTTCCATATTTCATCCTTTTGCACATGCCAGATGCTTTTTTTCTAGCTAATAAATAGTTCATCAAGATTTTTACTTAGCCTATAAAATAGAATTGATGACATTTTAATGTAACAAAGGGAATACTGTAGTCAAACAGAAAGCAGACTTACATATTGTCAACTTTAATTAGACCTAGTTCTGCAGAGAATTAAGGGACGTGTCTCCAAAAATAATTCTACAGAAACCGCGACCAGAACATGTTATCATTATTAGTCATTATTTTTATTCCTTCTTCATATAGCGCAAAGCTGTGCTAAATGCTCCGTACAGTATATTAAATTCTTGCACTAGTTCTGTGATGGTTGAGGAAACAGATTTGGTGGCATCGTGACTTGCCTGAGTGATGGAGCTTATATTTGCTCTCATATTTTCCAGATTCCTGAGCCTCACCTACTACCAATGTGGTTTTCAAACACAGGGCAGAGTTTTGAATTCCCACCTTTATTTCCCCCTGGATTGTTCGTTTTAAAAATTATTTGCACTTGTTTGTGCATTCAGGCGAGGGTTTGTTTGAACCCATTCCCACTGCACTGCACTTCTGCTGTCCAGGCCACAGTGAAGAGTGACTGGATGAAACTCAGGCCTCTGCAAGCCAATGGGGCCTGTGCCAGTGAAGGCCTGTGGGTCATGGGGGCCAAGTGGCCAGCAGCTGGGGCTTTTCTGCTTTGTAAAAACTCATCACCTGAGATAGAACTAAGCCTCATCCTGATTATCCTAGGCTGTGACTTAAAGCCTTCTGAAGACTTTTAAAGTTTTTATTTCAGTAGTTTTAGGGATTACAAATAGTTTTTGGTTACATTGTACAGTGGCGAAGAAGTCTAGGCTTTAAGTGTACTCCCCACCCTCACCTGAGCACACTGTACCTGATAGGTGACTTTTCATCCCTACCCCCCTCCCACCCTCCGCTTTCTGAGTCTCCAGTGTCCATTATGCCATTCTCTCTGCCTCTGCAAATCCTTAGCTTAGCTCTCGCTTATAAGTGAGAACATGTGGTGTTTGGTTTTCTGTTCCTGCTTTACTTCACATAGGATGATGGTCTCCAGTTCCGTCCAAGTTGCCACAAAAGACATTATTTCATTCCTTTTTATGACTGAATAGTATTTTATGGTGTGTGTGTGTGTGTACGTATACCACATTTTCATTATCCACTGATCAGTTGATGGACATTTAGGTTGATTCCACATCTTTGCAATCGTGAATTGTGCTGCGATAAACATATGAGTGCACGTGTCTCTTTTAACAACCTCTGTTCTTTTGGGTAGATACCAAGTAGTGGGATTGTTGATCAAATGGTAGCTCTACTTTTAGTTCTTTGAGAAACTTCTTTTTATTTATTTGTTTGTTTGTTTATTTATTTATTTTGTGTGTAAGTAGGAGTCTCACTCTGACACGCAGGCTGGAGTGCAGTGGTATGCTCATGGCCACCACAGTCTTGACTTGTTGGGCTCAGGCCTTCCTTCCACCTCAGGCTTCCAAGTAGCTGGAACCACAGGCATGCCCCACCATACCTGGCTAATTTTTTGATTGATTGTGGAGACGAGGTCTCACCATGTGCCCAGGCTGGCCTCAACCCGTGGACTCAGGCAGTCCTCTCGCCTCAGCCTCCCAAAGTGCTGGGATTACTGGCATGAGCCACTACACCTGACCAGTTATTTGAGAAACTTCTGAAGACTTTTTTAAACATTCCCTTTCGAGTCCAGAAATGTTAGAAAGGTTATGACTCAAAAACTAACTTGGAATGTATTTGTGATCTGAGGCTAAGTAATCATTGAGGACAAAGCAGGCACTGGTCAGTGCTTATGTATCAGAATTTCTTAATGTCTTGCTTAAGTAGCATTTTTAATATGACTGCCTGAGCAGTTTGTGTTTTGACAGCATTTTACTGTGATTGTGAATAATGTATATTGTATTGGCCCATTATTTTTCTAGAACAAGCATGGTTCTTGGGATGATAAACAAAACATCCAGAGGTCTACGTGACACACAGCTGAGATGCTAGGGTCTTTGGGGCACAAGTGTTGCATATCCTGATGGCTTCTAAGATGCATCACAGCCTTAAGCACGACTGCCAGCATCAAGGCGGTGAGGTTGGTTTTCTCATTTGATGAGGTACAAGGGCACATTCTAGTATATCACTCTGTATCATAGGCTGCGTCTCAGAGCCAGAGACGTTCTCAGATGTGCCATGTTTCTAAATAGATGCCAGCCATTTAACCTGGAAATGTGCCCAATGCTTGCCTGAGTGAATAGCCCCTAGTTGCATTCCAGACTTGCCACATGCATTAGAGGCGAGACAGTCCCAGCATTGCCCTTCTTAATAAATGTGGCAGGTTTGCATTTTTGTCTCATTAAATTTAAGATTTCAGGAGATACTGCATGTTTTCCTTGCGACCCATTTGGTGCTGATATCTTGCAGGGACGGCCCGTCCGCATTGGAGCCCTCCTGGCTACACTACAGATTCATGGCAGCACTAGTTACACCTGCATACACATCTGAATTGTGTTATAATTTTAGTCCATTAGCAGAGCCCTTATCTGAGAGTAATTGGTCACTGCAGGGCTGAAAGAGCCTGTGATTGTGAATTGGCATCAGAGAGCTGTGCTTGAAGTGGCTTGACGGGATCCATGTTTAAGAACCGTAGGCTATAAAAAAGATACCTGCACTCGTATGTTTATTGCAGCATTGTTCACAATAGCAAGAACCTGGAAGCAACCTTACTGTCCATCAAAAGAGGACTGGATTTAAAAAATGTGGTACATATAAACAATGGAATACTATGCAGCCATAAAAAAGAACGAAATCATGAATTTCACAGCAACCTGGATGGAACTAGAGTCTATAATACTGAGGGACCTCTCACAGAAACAAAAAACTGAGTACCGCATGTTCTCACTCATATAGTAGACCTTGATCATCCAACGTATTACCACAAGAAAATGACTGACAGTGGTGGGAAACGATGGGGGGTGGGAGGGATAGGGGAAGGGATTAATGGCAGTAAATATCTGTTTGGGGATGGGGGGACAGTTCTTATCAACAAGGGTGCCTGAACGAGACATATTTGTGTACCTAACCCTTAACTGTACCCCTCAATATCACAATAAAAAAAAGAGAAGAAATTTAGCAAAATGAGATGATAAGGCTGGAACCCTAATCTAATTGAATGATTGTTTTTATAATACAATTGCACAGTATCTCCTCTTACCTCTATGCATAGATAAGACTATGTAAGGACATAGTGAGAAGGTGGCTGTATATAAGCCAAGACAGATGGGACTTGCCTGCTGGTGTAACTAACCCAGCTTGCATTTGAACTTGTGGCTTCCAAACTTTCAGAAAATTCATGTTTGTATCAACACCACTCAGTCTGCATAACCTGTTAGGGCAGCCCAAGTCCAGTAATACAAATAGTTAAATCATCACCCACTGAGTCTGAAAAAGACTCCTGCTTTTGTTGAGTGGGTCCTTGTTTGCTGTGTTTATTTCTACCCATGCAAAGAGACCTGAAGAGACATAAGTCCTGTCATGGACAGCAGGAAATGGTGCATCTCTCATCATAGTGATCCTGGCCTGTGACTCCAGGGAGGACAGGAGTGATGACTGGATGAGGAAACCTGTGGTGAGTCCTCAGCATGTGCATGACCTCCTCCTTCATTCTCTTTTCGTTCCATGAGGAAGTGTTCGCTGTAGGACAGAGGTGGAAAATGGTACATAAAATGATTCAAAAACTAGCACAAGCCAAACCCTCAGAATCTCAACTATACACCTGACTCCTATTTCTTAAACTATGCTCAATATCCCAAACACATTAAAATCACCAACATGGCCATACCCATTGTTATCTGGGGCTGGCCTTAGTCTGGTCACCAGGAACCTGCAGCAAGGGTGAGGCAAGAGTGCCCAGAAGTCCCCAAAGGCCCGTCCTCCTCCCACCAGTCCATCCTGCCTGAGCCTCCAATGTCAGCCTTCCACCTTCCTTCCTCTTCCAGTCACTTGTCCACTTGTTTAGGGACTAACCCAGGCTCCTGTCCTTAGTTCAGTGCATGCAAGTCTCTGTTTCACACACAGGTAACTGGACCTAACAAACTCTTCTTCACTCTAGTCTGAATTCTACCCACTCTTGAGTTTCTGTTGTTCTTCAGACTACTTTCCATGTGGGCCCTCCTGGATAGACTCTGGTGATCCAGGCCAGAACCCTCTTTGCTCCCGTGTTTCTGCTCATTCAGAGTTTGCTGCTATCCCAAGTCCCTGTCTTAAAGCAAAGACAGGCCCTGTGCTTGGACCAGGTCTTGTCCCCTTCCCAACAGCCTCAGATTTATTGCCACTTGGTGCTGATCCTCTCACTTGAAGACTGTGGTGTAGGAGGACTTTGTCTATTTCTCTCATTTAATGGAGAAAGCACTCAGTGGATATGGGCAGAGATGGATCAGGAGCTCTTCCACTCCTCACCCCAGAATAAGGTTTTCCTAGCATGCAGGGGGCCACTGGGGCCCTCAACTACCTCTCGCTTCTGGTCACAGGCAGATGCGACTGAGATGAGGATTGTTGAGAATTCTCAGTTTGGGGTGGATGGAGTGACCTTAGTGCTGAGCTGAGATAGGGAGGTAGTCACAGAGTCAGGTGTGGGGTGAACAAGGCTGACTGAGACCCAGACTGAGTGAGAACCTTCCCTAAGCTGCTGTCCTCCAAGATAATTTAATCAGTCACATGACTGAGTCTCATCTCTCTATTAGACCATATATTTGAAAAACAGTGAAAAGACACATTCTATTCCAATGAGTGGGAAGCATACAAATATGCATCACATGGTGAAATGTCTCAGTGTGGACTCAGGACACAGAGAGGGGTGAACGAGATAGCCTTGGAGATGTGATATGATTTGTCAACTAGGAAGGTGTTTGGACAGGATGATTATTTCACCGGATGAACTTTGGGTAAAATAAATCGCCCCCCCCATGATATGGATGGCCAACTCTAATCAATCAAAGTCTAAATAACACCTAGAAGCCTGGCCTCTCCAGAAAAGAAGGAATTCTTCAGCAGACTTCCTCCAGACTGCACCTGCACCATCAGTTTTCCTGAGTCTGCAGCCTGCTGGGCGACTGAGATTGTGGACTCCGCGCCTCACAATTGTGTGAACCAGGTACCCCTCACCCCATCTCTCTCCCTTTACATCTCCAAACCTTATTGCTTCTGGGTCTCTGGAGAACCGTGACTAGTACAGGAAGGTAAGGCAAACTTAATGGCAACTGTTAGAAAAGTCCACCTTGAATTACGACTCCCTCTTAGCTAGTGGGAAAGGAAATACCTGCTGGAAGAAAGTGTCAGAATAGAATTCCCACAGGCACAGACATAGTGCTCATGGGCTGGCGAGGGCAATGAAAGGATCAGGGAGAAAGAGACATGAGGGGGTGAGCTGGGACAGGGAGTATGGGTGGGTAATCACTACGGCAGTCATGAGGTCCAGGCAGAAGCACACACACTGGCACAGGCAAACATAAAAAACACACACACACTTGCACACACATGCATACACAGGTAGCCATGAGAGTTGATACAGTCTCAGAAGAGCTGCTGATCCCTTTTCTCTGGCTCTATCACCTGCCAGCTCCTGCCCCGAGTGAGGCTCAGGCTCTGTAGACGGGAACATCCCCACCTCCTGCTCTATGCCTGAGCTGCTCTGTCTCTAGAAGGTCCTGGGGTGGCTGCGGGTGAGGAAGAGGAGGGAGAAGTCACCTGTGGAGGGACAAGAAAGGCTGAGAAGGAAACACCTGAGGACCAGGCTATGTAGGTGGGGCAGGACCTGTGTGGTGTTTACTTAGGAATTTCCCTCTTGTCATCAATTTGTGAGAAGTCAGTTTGCAATATTGTTGCAAGTCTAGGACAGAGCAGTTCTCTTCCTGTACTGCTTGACAGTGAGTTGTCATGCTGATGCTCCATCTTTAGTGACCCCCAGCTCATGCCCCTTACTTCAGCATGGTATTCCTACAAACCAGGGCATTCTCCGAATAACCACAATCCAATCACCAAACAGATTTCACGCCTACACATTAGGACCCTCTCATGCTCAGATCCCACTTAAGGTTTGTAAATTTTCCTCATGAATTTTAAAACCAAGGGTCTGATGGATTTAGGTATTTCCTAGGTTCTGATTTTGCTAAAGATACAAGATATAGTGTTTTTGTACCCCATTGGTTGATTTGTATATTAGCAAGATTTGTGGAGAGATCTGATGAAGTTACAATTATTGTGTGTCACTCAGAAATCCTCACTGACATATTCGACAGATTCAAAACTTTCCACCCAGGATTCTAGTTATTTCATTTTTGTTAGTTTTGATTTTTAGTTTGACAGAAAGCTAACCAGTGAAATCTTTCACCAACATTGAAAAATATGTCATACTTTAGTTGAGTCTTTTATTGTTCTTTTTTGCTATGCCATATACAGCACAGTAGAAGTCCAAACATCTCCATACTTCTGGAACATGTTGGAGGCCTGGAACAAACCCTAACATTTCTGTTAGTGGGATGAGCATGGTGTCCACTGGACTGGATATTGTCAAATTCTATGCCAAAGAAGTGATCAATATAGACTCCTGTCCATCATGTAAGGATCTCTGATATTCCCTTTCCTGTCCACCAACAGATAGAGGCAGGTTAAATATGTGTCAATAGGATGGGTGTATAAGGTTGTATCATTGTTTTTAAATTGTGTTATCTGGATTATTTGGGATACGTTGAGTCTTTCACAGTCTTTTTCAACCACAGAAACTGTGCATACTTTGCCCATATCTTAGGAGAATTCAAAGTATTCTTGTATCTTTGTAGGTGTTCTTTATATATTTTGAATACTGATCTTATTATAGAAAATAAACTTTTTTATTCTTCAGTCAGAGTCTCACTCTGTCACCCATGGTGGAGTGCAGTGGAATGATCAATGGCTACCACAGCCCTAACTTTCTGGGCTTAGGTGATATTTCTGCCACCAACTTCCAAGTAGCTGGAACTACAGGCATGTGCCACTATGCCTGGCTGATTTTCTTCATTTATTTATTGTAGAGGCGAAGTCTTGCCAGATTGCGCAGGCTGGTCTCAAACTCCTGGGCTCAGACAATCCTCTCCCTTCTGCCTCTCAAAGTGCTGGGACTGCAGGCCTGAGCCATAGCACACAGCATAAAAAACAGAGATTTATCTGTTGTGAGGACTTCCTTCTAATACAAGAGGGTGCTGTGAGGGCTGAGGAGGGATTAGAAAAGTCACTGCAAAGGATGGAGGGTTCTGGGACAAAACCAGAAATTGCTGCATTCCTTAAGCAGAAATAGAAAAGGGAATACTTGCTTGCACCCAGGATAACAGTACGATGCTTACAACTGACAGCCAAAGTGCTTGACTAAAGAATGATCTTCAAATTTCTGTTTCCACAAGAGATCTAGCAGAATTCCTAGTTTTATTCCTTCAAACATGGAAGGAGAATGAATTTCCATTAATTTTGGACTGGATCATAAAACAAAATTCCAAACTCAATCAGTTTTTCTTGAAAACTCAGATCTTTACTTAAATATTAAAGCAGTATAATAAATTACTAAATGAAATAATTATCAATATAAGCATTTGTTATTAGAAATTATTTAAATTTGAATAGCATGGAAAGAATCTCTGAGACCTGAGGTCAAACATGACATTTTGCTGTCAATGTTCTGTAAGACCAAGGTAATGATTCAGAGTAATGAGTCCATAATGAAAGCAGAAGAAAACAAATGCTCTCTTGGTTGTGATTTATTGTTCAGTCCGTGGAAACATTAAGTGCAGGAATTCCATCATTAGCACCAAGAGCAGATGGCATAATATGTGACGAAAAGTGCTGTTAGGATTCTCAGAACAGGGAATAAGGCTGTGAGATGCTGAGTGAGTGAGATGATCCCAATCTTGGAGACCTCTAGGTTTGTTAAGGCTTGAGCTCCTGGAAGTTAGAAACCTAGAATAAGTGGTGACAGGTGGCCAGGCAGAAGGCAGAGTTTGAAGGAGACCATACTCACAGGGCTTCCTGGGAGCCTATTCAGACTTCAGAAAAGATACACATGCTGGATTAAGGGACTGAGAAGCTCCTGGATCAACTGCTCTGGGTGTTGCCACCCAATCACTTCTTTTCTCAGAGCTCCACATCACTAAGGGACATGTTTATCATTTTATCCCCTTCCCCTGGGCTCCAAGGCCTGCACCAACCTCCTTCCCCATCTCTTTGAACTGGCTGAGCCAAGTCCTTCACAGTCATCCCCTGGGATTAACCAGGACCTTCTCTTTTCAGCCTCCTGGAGGGACTCCATGTAAAGCTCCCATACCGCCCTTACCCAACTGTGAGCATTGCCTGTGCCTGAGTTCTGCTTTCTATAGGCCACACTCCACTGTGCCCTTCCCCAGGAGGAATCTAGTCTCAAACAAGTCTGCATGGGCTCAGCCCTCTCTAGGTCGACAGTCCCTAAGCCTTGGTGTGGGCCCCCTTTTCTCCCTGGCCTTTGAGGATGAGGAGCCATCAGAAGTCAGGGCTGAGCTGCACTAGTTATTGCTACAAGCAACATAAGATCTTAATCAACTGTCCCATGTCCAAGCTGTGCAATTTCCATCAATGGGGCAGGGAAGGCTCTAGAATTTCACCTCTCCATCTTCCCAAATTACCCATCTCTCCCTGCTCCATCCTCAATTCTGCCCACAATACCTGTCAATTTAAGAACTCTTCGTAGATGACTAAGATGATGAAGCAGAAGAGGACGAGGAGGAGGATCCAGGAGACGGGCATGGTGGCCTTGAGTTGGGCTGTGTCTGAGGTCATAGTGGGTAGTACTGAAATGAAAACACAAGTGTGACAATCTTGTTCAGGCCCCAAATCTGAGAAGACACCTCCTCAGCTCCTGCTGCCCCAGGTCAACCTGCAATGCAATGTTTTGTACCCTCTACTGGGAATGTCTCTGTCTTCAGGAAATGCACACAGTTGCTGACATAAGCAAGGGTGAGAATGCAATGAGTCTATCCTGCTGTGGCATAAGAGGAGGTGATGACTGAGGGTGCAGAAGTCAGGGTCTCAGAGGCTGGCATACAAAGTGCTTTTGAAAGATTTTCAGAATCAGACCAGGTGAGATGAAAGGAAGAGTGATTGTGGGAAGACGGACACTAAGGACAAAGTTCTGACCATCAGGACTCACACAGTTTCAAGGTTAACCAGGAACTCACAGTGAGTGAACCCCAGTATGTGCAGTGAGGAAGAGGGGTCATGAGGGAGAAAGGACAGGAGCTGGGAGACCATCCTGATGTCAAGGTCCCCCATGAAGTGTGGCAGGATGCGGCATATGCTCAAATATATTTCTTGTGTGATTGAGTGAATAAACACAGAGACACATGCAGTAATGGGTCTCACCTGGGCTGACTAAAATGTCTCCCACTAGCCCAGCGACAGGATGGGGGTTGTTAGCAGAGGTATTTCCCGTTGAAAGGCAAGTTGCAACTTCAAAAGACTGGCCGCCAGTGCCAGGCAGGTTTTTGTTTAGAAAAAGGCCAAATGGCCTAAGACTAGCCTCTCATGGAAATGCAAAAGAAGTAACTAATTCACAGGTTTATCAAAAACCCC
>CAUYQG010168923.1:0-21657 GCA_963574415.1 Tarsius wallacei | reverse complement strand
CCCGGCTAATTTTTTGATTTATTGTAGAGATGAGGTCTTGCTTGCCCAGGCGGGTCTCGAACCCGCGGGCTCAGGCAATCCACTCACCTCAGCCTCCCAAAGGCGCGGGATTACAGGCTGAGCCACCGAGCCCGGCTTTTTAGAAGTTTCTTTATTCATTATCATGCCAGTTTACTGTTTACATTTTTCCTAAACCCAGGCAGGATTTGTGGAGGTTTATTTTGGTACATTTTTGCTTATGTATAATAAGTGTGGTAGATTAATTGTGCCAATTTTGGATTTTATTATCCTTGATGGCTTTTGTGTATTTGTATTAATACAATTAATGTTAGGGACATGCGGTTGGATTTTTAGGGCCCTATGATACCATATAAAAATATGGGCGACATAGCAAGACCTTGTTTCTACAGGAAATAAAAAATTGGCCGAGTGTGATGGCACATCCCTGTATAGTCTCACTTTTTCGGGAGACTGAGGTGGAAGAATTGCTTGAACCCAGGATATCAAGATTGTGGTGGGCTGTGATTGTGCCACTGCACTCCAGCCTGGGCAACAGAGTGAGACCCTGATTCAAAAATAAATAAATAGGCCAGGTGTGGTGGCTCAAACCTGTAATTACAGCACTTTGGGGGGCCGAAGTGAAAGGATTGCCTGAGCCCGTGGATTTGAGAACAGCCTGGGCAACATGGCAAGACCTCTTCTCTACAATAAATAAAAAAATTAGCCAGGCATGGTAGTGCATGCCTATAGTTTTGGCTACTTGGAAGCTGTTTGGAAGGCTGAGGCAGAAGGATCGCCGGAGCCTGGCTGGTCAATGCTGGGGTGGCCGTGAGCATGCCCCTGTATTCCAGCCTGGGCGACGGAGTGAGACTCCAATTCAGAAAATACATACATACATACATACATACATACATGTTGGTTACATTCTAAGGTTGCTTCTGGGCTGCTTCTTAAAAATTATTACTTTTGGGAGGTATTAAAAAGAACTTTTAGGACCTACAGTATGTATTCCATGAAATAAGGCAGTTCATTCAACAAACGTTTATTAAATGCTCTCAGAGGTTTGGGAGAAGTAGTATTATTATTCATACTATTTGCTTGGCAGTTTTTCTGATTTCCTTTAGGAATGTAATTGTGGCAGCATTTCAAAGCAGTTGACTTTCCTTGAATGTAGCTGAAGATCCAGATGTGCAATCCAATTTATACTGTGTCCTGAAATGATTTCACTGAAGATTCTGATCCTTTGGATATCATCTACAGAATGTCTGTGTGCTATTGTAGTAATTGGAAATCATTTTAAAGTGTCTCTGCTGACTTAACATACTTTTAAGACTTATTCTTTTGTAATCCTGTTTGCCCCCTTTTCCACAATGTCATATTTCATGTCATACCTAAGTTGCAGTGGGAAGGGAGGGCAACTGAATTGTTTTCACTTAAATTGGCTTAGTCTAGTTTATGGCAATTAACTACCCCAAAAAATTTAGGGGAAAAATGGTCAACTTTTTAGAACTTATAGAAGAATATTGCAAGAGGAAGCCTAATTTTGGTTAAGCTATAATTAAATCTTATTAGAATCAAGTACCTAGAATAGAGCAAGACCACTTAGGAGTCTCCTGGGCTTGCCACAGTTTGAGAGCTCTGTATCATTTGGAAAAGTATCATCTTGGTTTTATTTTTGCCATGGGTATAAGAAGGTCTGGAACAAATCTCACAGTGGTAGGAGGTTGGTTTCTAATAACTTATCTGACTACTCCCTAAGCTGTTGGTAGAAAGAGTGAGGAATAGTAAGAAAAATTCTTAGGAAGCAAAGGGTAGTAGGGAATAGATGAGTTAGAGTATGTAACAAGTTAAAGAGCCATGATTTTTGAGGTTATGTTTTAAAAAAGTGCGGGATAGTAATGATTTGCTGGACAGTGCATTGGAAGGGACCAGAGATTGATAATGTGGCACAATTGTGGGGGTAATCTTTTTTTTTTTTTTAAAGCAAAGCCATGAAGGGTAACTTCTAGCACATGTGATTTTTCTGGGGGCAGTTTAAAAATACTTCCCCATTTTGGCCTTAGGATTCTCACTTAATCCAAAGTAGGAATTCTTTAAGGATGTTGAACATTGAAATATCTCTCCTTGTAATTTTTCCTCAGGAATCAAATTTCAATGCCAACCTGCTTTGTAACATACTTGCAATATTTAAAGTCCTCTGCAATGGATCCCTAAAATGTTGGCAATTTAAAAAACCATTAGGTTCTGAACACTCCATAATCATTGATCATTCTTGCGTTTTATTTTACCAAGACCTATATATGAAGACATATTAATTGGCATGTATAAAATAATATGATAGGGGCTTTAACATTTCTGTTTTTTATATCATACTTTCAGTCAGATACCACTATTTCATTTTTTTCTTTATTCTTTATACAGAATACTTGAATTAGTTTTGCCCTCTTTCCCCTAGAACAGTTGAGTCTTATTTGAGTTATTGAAATGACAGGCCTGATTTGAATATAATTTGAAGAAAGATTTTCAAAGAGATATATCTGTATTAACTTTACCTTATAGAGTGATAGTTGACAATTTCTCCAAAGATGACCTGTGAGGTTTTATTTTTGAATATTATGAACTCATGAATTTAAATAGACAGTGTTTCGATGTATTGCAGTTGTTATCCTTCTTTTTTTTTTTTTTCATTCAGGGTCTTACTCTTGCCCAGGTTGGAGCACAGTGACACGATCACGGCTCACTACAGTCTCGACCTTCTGGGCACAGGCGATCCTCCCACTTCAGCCTCCCAAGTAGCTAGGACTGCAGGGGTGCACCATGACACCTGCATAAATTTTGGATTTTTTTTTTTCTGTAAGGGAGAGGTCTTGCTATGTTGTCCATGCTGGTTTCACACTTGGGGGCTTAAGCAGTTCTCCTGCCTTGGCCTCTCACTTTGCTGAGATTACAGTCATGAACCACTGTATCCCTTCTTGATGTTTAAATTTTTTTGTCTTTTCCAATGGAAGCCTACTCAAGATGGCTTCTGAGTCCTTTTGACATGACTTTAAGTAGTTGATACTGTCCTTGCTTTTTGGCAGGATGTTTCGGGTTTATCTTGTATATTTTATACTCCAGTTTTGGAATCAGCTACTTTACTTAGGAATTATGGTTCCTTTAATTGGGGCACAGTATTTAGAGAATACAATCTAAGCACTGAGGATTCTTGTTGCTACTAACTTAGTTGTTGTTTCTAGGCCTTTTCATTGAACAGACCTAGAAACATGTCTTTTTTTAAAAATTAAAGGACATGGTAATTCATACTGATATGATATGTGGTGATTCAGATTCAGAACTATAGGGTTTTTACTAAATACCATCATTCTTATATCTATCTATCTTCTTTGTCCCGTGCCAAAACTGCTGTCTTCAACATAATTTCTTATTTGCATTATCCCATGCTGTAAATACAGCAGTCCTAGCATATCAACACTGCCGTCAACAGTATCATTACTGAAAATGCTAATTTTTTGTGGTTGTTGTCTGTTATTAATATACAGTAACACCTCACTTAACAATGGGAATACGTTCTGAGAAAATGCATCTTTAGGTGATTTTGTTGTTGCGTGAACATCACTGAGTGCAAATAAACCTAGATAATATTAGTCTGCTATACATCTGAGTTATATGGCATAGTCTGTTGCTCTTAGGCTACAAACGTACACAGCAGGTACTGTACCAAATATTGAAGGCACTTGTAACAATAGTACGTATTTGTGTATCTAAACATAGAAAAGGTACAGTAATAATATGGTTTTATAATCTTATGGGACCACTGTCATATATGCCGTCCATCTGTTGTTGACCGAAATGTCATTATGTGGTGCATGGCTGCATATGTGTTTTTACAGATTTTCTTTGTTCTTCTTAGTGTATATCCCTTTAGGAATGTGCTTTAAAGTCACTCAGAACAATTCCTCTCTTTGTGGTTTTACCACCAGCTGGTTACACAGTAAGGTGCTTTTGTTTCATTTTACTTTTGCTTTTTAGGGGTTATGTAAAAAAAAAAAAAATCTTTTTATAATTACGAAAGGTGGTTCCAAGGTCAAATTTTCAAAACAAGGCATATTTTAAATAAGTCTAGCAAGGACATACATTTTCTTTTTTAACATGGTAAACCGTGAGCTCTATAGAGGATGCAGATTTATTTTTGTTTTTTATTTTCTTTATGGATGGTTGAATAGGAGCAGATACATAGTTGCAAATCAGTGCTTTGGTAACTTTTTAATGCTCTGTATCCCCAGCTTTAATAATAAAGGAAGGGAGCTGGGCTCAGCTCAGCCTGTAATCCCGTGCTTTGGGAGGTTGAGGTGAGTGGATTGCCTGAGCCTGTGGGTTTGAGACCTGCCTGGGCAACTTGGCGAGACCTCATCTCTACAATAAATCAAAAAATGAGCCACGTGTGGTAGCGCACGCCTGTTGTTCCCAGCTACTTGGAAGGCTGAGGCGGAAGGATCGCCGGAGCCTAGCAGGTCGAGGCTGTGGTGGCTGGGAGAGTGCCACTGCACTCCAGCCTGGGCGACAGTGAGAGTCCAACTCAAAAAAAAAAAAAAAAAAAAAAAAAAGCCGGGCGCGGTGGGGCACCCGGTAATCCCGCACTTTGGGAGGTTGGGGGGGGGGGATTGCCTGAGCCCGCGGGTTCAAGACCCGCCTGGGCAACCTGGCGAGACTTCGTCTCTACAATACATCAAAAACTAGCCGGGTGTGGTAACGCGTGCCTGTAATTCCGGCTACTTGTAAGACTGAGGCGGAAGGATCGCCGGAGCCTAGCAGGTTGAGGCCTGGCCACTGCACTCCAGTCTGGGCGACAGAGTGAGACTCAAACTCAAAAAAAAAAAAAAGAGGAAAGGAAGGTGAATGAAAATAAATACAGTCTACTTACTCTTTTTCCCACATAGCCCTTTGGCTTACTAATTTTGCATATTATTACTTTTTTTTCCTTCTTGTAAGTTTTATTCATCCTTCTTCACTAGTAGATTTTTATTTCTGAGACGGATGAGTCTTACATGTATTGTTATAGATAACTTTACTTCTGTCTCACATATGAAGAAGCATCATTCCTTCGTTCCTCATAAGTAATACAGCTTGGCTCTGTTAGCTTGTGCCTAAGGTAAGGTTTTAGATGTCCTTATATTATAGTTTGACAACTTTGGAGATATAATAACACCTAAGCATCTCTCTGCTGAAATTACTCCCTGAAAGTTTGGCAGTTTACTTAATTTTGTCCAATTTATCATTGCTATTTTGTGTTTTCTTTATTTGAAGAAACCAAAAAAAGGACATTTTAGTTACACAATGTATTTTGAAGTTTCAAAGCAGAAAGTATTGTATTTATAATAAATATATTTTTGTAAAAGATTTAATATATGTGGTTATGATTATCTCATTGGTAAGATTTTTATTTCCTCAAAACAGGAAGTATTATTGTTGCCTCCCATTCCAGGAGTGGCAGAGAATAGATTTGAATGAAAGGATAGGGTAAGAAAATAAATTGAGTCAATTTCAAGTGGAGTAGATTGATGGTCATTTATCAAAATACATCTGTTTTTATCATTCTGTCTGTAGCCCATTTTCTTCTGAATGAACTGATAGCCCAGCATTTCTCCCTCCCTCTGGCCCAAAAGATGTGTAGGGGGACCCAGAGAAAGAAAGTCTAGGAAGAGGAGTTAACTCTTATTTTAAAAGACTTTTTTTTTTTTAAATGGTAGAACAGTTGAGAAGGTGATTCTTGTGGGGGTGGATAGGGATGACCATTGTGCTTCCTTCATGGCGTGACAAGGCAAGAAATCTTGCAATAAAGAACCCATGTCTTTGGTTCCAAGTAGTTGATGAGAAGAGGACTAGTTCTATTTGCGTGTCATTAAGTGGAAAGAAGCTAGAAAAAAAGTTTAAAAAAGTGACTTAGAAAAAATTTGTTTTACGTACATCTTTTAGAAGTGCCGCCTCACTTTCCATGTATTGTTGGAATATGTATTTAACCGATGTTTTGAAGTTCTCATGAAGTCTAGAACAAATGGATAAAAATAAAATCTAGCTTCTCTCTCCACTGGTAGGTACCTTTACAGTTTCCATTATTGTTTTCTAAGTTCTGTTTAGGCTTTGGAGCAATGTGAAGATCAACCTGAGTGTCCCAGAAGTCATACCACGTGAGTAGTTGATAATGTCCTAGGTAGCCATGAGAGGAGATCGTCAAGAAGTGAGTGAGGTATTTGTGAGTGAGTGCCGACTGTGATTAGTATTTATGTCACGCTGCTACTTTTTTTTGGAAGTGATATTATCCTACTGTTTTTTTGTATTAGCCATTTCATAAATTCTGAAAGGGATCATGTCCTATTTGCCAATTCTGAACTCTGGCTGGGTTAGCTTATGAAAGTAAGATAGCAAACTGGGGTCCACAGACAAGACAAGGAAAGTTTAGGTTTGAGGGCAGGAGCCAAGTCTAGGAAACAGAGTGAGCACAAGACAGGGGTAGAGCAAGGGAAGACACACAAAAAGGAGAGCGAGATAAAGAATGAATGGCAACTTTGAGGAGCTTAATAGTGGGGTATGAGATAAGGGTGTTACATTAAAAGCCAGGGCAGTGGTGAAACACCAGAACTCAAAGCTAGGGGCAAGGCAGTTGATACAAGATTTATAATTTAGGAGACAGGCACGGTGGCTCATGCCTGTAATCCCAGCACTTTGGGAGGCTGAGACAAGAGGATTGCCTGAGTCCAGGGATTCGAGACCAGCCTGGGAAACTTGGTGAGACCTTGTCTCTGCAATTTAAAAAAAAAAAAAAAACTGGCATGGTGGTGCGCGTCTGTGGTTCCAGCTACTTGGAAGGCTGAGGTGGAAGGATCACCTAGGCCCAGCGGGTCAACGCTGTGGTGGCCGTGAGTGTGCCACTGTACTCCAGCCTGGGTGACAGAGTGAGACTCTGTCTCAAAAACAAAGAAAAAAAAGATTTATAATTTAGGCATCAGAAAATTCTTCTACCTTAAAAAAAAGAGGATTGTGGGGAGAATTGGCGTACCTATAGCATGGATATTGAGACAGCAGTCTTCTAGCCAGGAAAGTTCTTACAGATTCTTCCTAGGCAGTAGCTACTCCTAGTTGATAGCAATTGTAGAATGTAGCTATTTACTTTACACCTGGCAGCTTATGATACTGAATAGCTGGTCTAAATCACTGGTGTTTCATGGTAAGTTAGGTTCTGTGAAATTTTTGCCTCTCTCAAATTAGACAGATTTCTAGATCGTGGTCCACAAAATCTTAATCTGTGTGCAGAACTGGGAGTTAGGTTGACTTTTGGAAGAAGATCACTAGGTTATTGGGATATAGCACGCCATTCACATTTGGAAGAGATGCGTCTTGAAGGCTTCCAACAATCCTACTTTTGCAAATACCATTGTGAACATGTGATTTTTCCTCCATAAAGTAAAGTTTTTTGCCCTGGCTTGCCTGTTCATCAAAAATATTTGTGCAGATGGCTTTTTCTTGTTTTTTATTAAGCGTATGGTTAACTGGTTCAATTCATAAGTCTGTCTGAGATACTCTCCAATGTCTTTCTGCCCTTGTATTTTAGGCTAGCATTAGTTTTTCCTTAAACATCTTCATTTTTGCTACCAGCTATTAGCACTTGACTTTTTAAATTTTTATGTCCATTTCCAATTAAAAAATTCTTTTAAAACAATAGCTTCAGGAAAGTTATTGTGTTCCTGGCATCAGATAGAGAAAAATACCAACGTAAAGTGATGGTATTATACCTGCAGAATGTCTGTGCTCCAAGGCCTATTTATTTGGTAAATACTTGCAGACATTTTATAAGCAGAACTTACTTGTGAAACCAAATCTTACATGGAATCCTAATATATAAAACCTTTACTGTCCCTGCTTGAAGATAACGTGGAGACGTTTGTTCTAAGGTCACTGAGGCACTTTCATAAAACCTAAGTTTAGAGGAATATGACTTAAAAACCAGTCATTTAATCCAGTCCCCCCATTTTTGCAGGCGAGTAAACTCAGACTAAGAGTGTCTGTGTTGGTTTTTGCAGAAAGCAATCTTGAAATAAATCTGAAAACTTAGCAAAGCCCATTCATCTGCTTTCCAGGTACTTGGTATTGAGTCCCGAAAAGAACAGGAGTGCTTTTGTAAAACTTCCTTATTTCTTTTTTATCCTTCTTGTGCCAGATTTTTACACATTTTTGAAAGCCTCCTAGCTTTGCATTTACTTCCAAGCCTTTTGTGAGAGTTTTTAATTTTTCTGAAGCACTAAAATTGCCTTATTGAGGACATGAATGAATCTGTGGTAAGATGCTCACCATGAAGAACCTCAGAGGCTGTGGGCGAGGGTGGTTAAAGGTTGATGGTTTTTAGGGAGGTTTGGGATTCTTTGTGCATCTCAGCCATAGGCAGTTAGAAATGTGAGTAAGCCAAGACACTGAGCAGTGAAGTAACTTCTCAGACTCATACAGCCTGTTAGCTGCACAGTCAGAATTACAACCTGATCTCTAATAAGGCTATGCTTTTTCATATGTTTCCATTCTGCTCTTTTGCTTCTAACTGTTGTCTGTATAGTTATAATATATAAGGATATACAGTGTTATATTTCTCAAGTAGGTGGCATTTCATCCTTAAATTCAAGACTTGGGTCCTATAAATTGGTGTTTTTCTTTATCTTAAGAAAAATCTTAAGCTCTGTAAAATGATTCTGCTTTGAATGAAGGGTACTTATATCTGCCAAAATTATTATCAAGCTTCTCTAGTCATTTACTTTCTTGAAATTGAAATGAAACTTTCTGAACACAGCCTTACTGAATATGGATTTTAGAGCCATAATAATGCTTCTTGCCTCTGCAGATTCTGAATTGATCTGAGTTTGGCAGTGAATTATGTATGTGTTATTTCAGGAGTTTTGCACATGCCCTGCTTTAAACCACTGATTATTTTTGTAAAATGCTGTTTTGTGGATTTGGCTCATTCCATTGACGCTGAACTCATCAGATGGCTATATTGTCCTCTAGGAATGTGATTTGAATTGATTAAATGGCATATAGGCAGCAACATCTGTTTTGTTAAGCTAGTTGAGTTTCCTAAAACTTTAAATTTTCAAATTTACAGCTTGCAAATAGAATAGCGTACATTTCTTTAATGCCACAAAAATATTTTCTTCGAGTTTTGATTATAGCTGGTTTTAACCTTATTTTAACCCTATTTTTTATAGTCATATTTTCTTATTGTTAATTTTCAAGGAAAAATCACATTACAAATTTTGGAAACTTGTAGTTTTTGATGAGTGACTCTTAATTTTTTTTAGATCATTCATCTGTTTGAAAATCTGCGGAAAGCTTTGTGTGATCTACAGAAAAGTGCCTATGCACATGTTCCTGAAACTGTGCATGTAAATGTGGGGAGACAGAGTTCCCCTGCATAGATCCTTTGAAGTCTGTTGACTCCTCCTTGATGTTCTTTTCTTCACATGTACTATTAAATACACTAACGTTGCTGCTGAGTATGTGCCACTGTTACCTTTCTTCATACACAGCTTATGGATTGATTGGATATGTGGATCACCATTTAAGAAACATAATATTTTATGATGTTGATCTTCATATGTATCATTTTTACTTCTCTGTGTTATTGTTTATTTTTATTTTTTTTCCTCATACTTAAAATTTCTTTTTCAGTCAAGGAAACATATCTATTTCAGGGTTTCTTGATTTATTAGAATACTCTTATTTGGATACATTTGATGACCAAAATTTATATAATAGCTTATATGGTATTAAAGTAAATGTATGCTTAAATGATTTGATATTGTAGAGGTTCTTTCCTCTGTGCTTTCTATGTGAAACATTTTCAAGTGATATTTTTAATATAGGATAGAGTACTTTAAAGAAAAGTGAGGCCAGGCTTGGTTTCTCAGCCTGTAATCCCAGCACTTTGGGAGGCCAAGGTGAGTGGACTGTCGGAGCCCGTGGATTTGAGACCAGCCCGGGCAACTTGGCAAGACCTCGTCTCTACAATAAATCAAGAAACATTTGCTGGGCTTGGTGGCATGTACCTGTAGTTCCGGCTACTTGGAAGGCTGAGGCGGAAGGATTGCCAGAGCCCAGCAGGTTGACACTGGGGTGGCCGTGACTGTGCCACTGCATTCCAGCCTGGGTGACAGAGTGAGACTCCAACTAAAAAAAAAAAAAATTTGAGACTTTGGTAGAGATAGATGCTCTCATATGGTAAGCCATGGGGGCTTCTTTATCATACTAGTAGATATGTACTACTATATTCAGTTGATCTTGTAGTTTTTGTGCAGTCAGTTTTCCTTTACAGGCTAGTATCTTGCCTATGGCTTCAAGGCTAGCATGAGTATTTACCAGTTAATCTTGAGCAGCGGTCCCCAACCTTTTTGACATCAGGGACTGGTTTCATGGAAGGCAATTTTTCCACGGATGGTAGGCAGTAGGGTTTGGGAAGGGGAGATGTGCAGTCAGACCTCACTGCTGATGTCAGTATGTACTTGCATCTGCTTCTCAGCGCTAGTATTGCCACCTCAGCTCCATGTCAGATCATCAGGCAATAGATTCTCATAAGGAGCATGCAACCTAGATCCCTCACATGTGCAGTTCACAGTAAGGTTCTTGCTCCTGTGAGTGTTGAGCTGCTGCTGATCTGACATGAGGCAGTAATGCGAGCGATGGGGAGTAACTGTAAATACAGATGAAGCTTCTCTCACTCATCCCTCACCTGCTGTGTGGCCTGGTCCCTTTTGGGGGGGGGTGTATTATGTTTGAAGTGTACTTCATATAGACTTGTAGTTATCATAGGTTTCAGGCACCAGAACTGTTTGCTTTGCTTTTTGTGTTTCTTTCCTTTCCAGTGGCCTATAGGCACACTGAAATCAGTCTACATTCATACTTTTCAATTGACATTGTTAACATAGTGCCTGCTAAACAACTCATTAGCAGTTGAATAATTGCTAGTTGAATGAATTTCCAAAAGTTTTATAATTCAGATCTGACAGGAAAGATTATTTTTCTTTACCTGTTTTTCTTGATGTTTCGAATTATTTTGAACTGCAAATGGTATTTTACTAGTATGTATATTTTGAACTGCAAATGGTATTTTACTAGTATGTATGATAATTTATTGTGAATACAACTAGTGTCTTTGTTTAGTATCATTTATGTAATGTGATAAGAAAAAATGGGTATAGTATACTAATTGTTAACATTGTAAAAAGTATAGAAGTACTTCGGAGATGTTGAATGTCTGCCATGTGGCCATAATTGCTTTTTTTCTGGTGTAAGAAGGAAATATGACACTAAAAAAAGACAGTATTGGTGTCACTTTATTAAACACATCTTATGTTGGTGAGATAATGTAATCACATGTGAATTTTAAAAATAGGCTACTTAAACTGTTTGTTTTTTGCTTCTTTTATTTCAACCATGCCAAAAAATTTGGCAGTCTGCTGATTTAAATTATATTACCTAGAAAACAGTCTACCATAGAAAATGCTCATATAGCCTTAAACTTGAAATTATTTTCCTAAGAAAAATTTGCCCTTCTGATTGATGCCCTTCAGTGTATAAAGGTATTAGTTTTAGTTGATTAACTTCTTAAATATTGGAAGTATGATGTTAGGGCAGTTTGATTTTAATTTTTTAAAATTTTTAAAAATTTCTTGAGGGAGTAGAAGAAAGTAGGTTTTGATACTGGGCCAAGAGATTATTTTTCCTGGTACAAGTTTGAATTTTTTAAAAAGTAAAAATAATGTTTAATAGGTATGGATTCCTAGCCTTAAAATTTGATGACTGTTTAACCAAATGGGAACTATCTTCCTGAAAGTGCTGCAGGGCAATCAGTGCTAATATGCTTTTACACGCTCACTGAAAGTAAAAACTTAGACTTTTGATGAAAATATTTTCTAAGAGATAGAGAATGTTTAAAAGTCAAATGATAAGCTTCTGTAAGCCTCAAGGGTGACACAATTTAGTATTCCTAAATAAGGACTTAGTGTTTCTTGCAGATGAGGATATTGCTATAGGAAGCTATTTGACATAAAAATAAAGGGTACATGAAAGTCTGTATCACTTGTGTAAACTCTCGTCTTGATTTTCTTAAGCAGAAATGGCTGAGATTAGATTTACAAAGTCTATTAAAACCAAAGCTTGCTTTACTGGATAGAGTAAAATGGGTTTCTTATCTGACTAGTACTATATAAAATGGGCCAGCCCTCTCATGTAACAGCTAATATAGGGCAGAAGATGGAAGAGATGAGAGAGGAAAATGGGCCCAGAATGGAAAGGGAATCATGGAAGTGGCCAGTATCAGATTCCTAGAGCAGAGAGAAAGAACAAGCAAATAAGATAGTAACTTTTTCTCTGAATGGATCAGGCAGTAACCTCTACTTTACAGTCTCTAATCAATGTGCCCAACTGTAGACATACAAACTTTAGTGGTTCCTAGGGGCAGGGAGAGATGACAGTTGAGACTTAAAGAGAGGCAGTAGGAGACATTAACGTTGTGTAATTGTATTCTATTATACTAAAACTTGACATTTTAGGTTCTTAGCATCTGTATCTTTATCCAAAGCTTTAGCTGTAATTCATTGTATTATGTTCCTAAAGCGTATCCAGCCATTCAATTTTTATTATTCATCAAATAGTTTTTGCATGCTTACTATGTGAAAGGCAAAGTAGTAGGAGCTATGACTATAAGAAGAATTTCTTGAGTTCCTTTCTTTAAGGAGCTCTCTAGGGGAGGTATTGGAGGCAGAATCATGGACACTAAGAGAGAGATAACTATAAAACTGTAAGTTATGGCAAAAATAATTTAATAATCAGAATGCTTCCTTACTGAAACTCTGTGCTCCTGTGACCCCATGAGTGAGGCTGTCTGACCAATCTCAAGGTGAAGAGGCAGGCCTAAACTTCTGTAGGGGGTCAGAGCAGAGAAGCCCTTTATTCTTTTTGCAATTGTTGAAAACATTGCAAATGCAGGTGAACAACTCTTTAAAGAAGAGTTAGATTTCACTAAGCAGACAATACAAGACAAAAAAAGCATGAGCATTTCATTTTTTTGAGCATGTAGGATATGTTGAATATCCTTGAATATGGAATTTTGTGTCAGCAGGGAAGTAAAAGGTAGATTTAGGCCAGGTTGTACTATAAGATCAGTGGTACAGTTCAGACCTAAGTAGGAGAAAAAGATGGAATATCTTAAAAATAATTTTTTTAACATTGTAGTTCTCCAGTACTTTTATTTCCTGTAACATTCAATAAAAAATTATTGGTTTCTTAGTGTGTGGAAGGAAAGTAACAGATAACAAACACGTCATGTTTTAGTTATATGCCATACATTAAAAAAACTCTCTTGATGGTATTTTTTATTGTTAATGAGTTTGTGCTTTCTTAGGCATTTTCTAAGTAAGTGTTCTTCTATGAAAAAATTTCCTATCAAAGGAAATTTTTGCTTTTATGTGAACATGTTAATTTTTTTTTGGCTTTCTATAAAAGAGGATGGATTGCTGGGTGATAAATGCCAATTTAAAATGTTCTACTCCTTTGATTAAAAAATCATAAAGTGTTGCTTTCTAATTTTCGTGATTTTAGCTAGCAGCTGGTGAGTAACTGCTTTTGAAGCAGTTGGTGCTCCCATTTTTGTCCCTGAAGAACATCTTACTGATGAAAATAGAGTAGTGGTTGTGCTAAATGACTGAAGAATGGACAAAGAGATAAAACAGAGAACAGAGATAGAGTTTCTTATGGCAGTGGGCCAAAAGGCTTGCTGACATTTACAGATAACTGAAGAAAGCGTGTCGTGTGTTTTTTATGCTGTCAGATAGATGCTGCCTGAACTGTGCTAGTTAGCGAGACCAGCCCTTCTGCTGTGTACACAGTTCTGTTTTTACAGTTAAGCTGCAGATCTGCTGTATTTTCATTCACTGGAGCTCAGTGTAATTTTAGGGATTGCATGGGTGGAGGTTTAGACTAAAGTAAAGTGAATATATGGTTATTACCAGCAAAGAAATATCCTTTGTCTTGAGAGAGACACTGATGTTCTTCTTTATAGTTTGTGGTTTAGACTTTGGTGGTTATTATTTAAACTACTGTATCTCTTTGAGAGATTTCTGTTGATATGTATCCCCATCAAAATACATTATTAAGAAGATAGATATAAATGCCTTTAAATTTTGAAGCCATGTCCACATAATACTAAAATTAATCTCATAGTGTCCCTAAAGCGCACCAGTTGTCTGTCTTTAGCCAGTTGTCTGTCTTAACCGGTTCGGATAAAGTAGTTGGATTTTTAAGCCATACAGACACAACTGAGCCACCAAAAAGAGAGTTAAAATTTCATAATGTAAATGCAGCATAAATCATCAGCATTATTACTTTTTGGATTACTTATTTTAAATTGAGAGGAAATGATTAAGAGATATTTTTGATCAAATAAATTATTGTTGGTGACACTAGCTTTGCTTTTTATATATTTGGCTTTAGTTAACAAGAAGTTTTATTCTTTACTGGAAATCCTATAATTTTACTATTCTGTTGCTCTTCTACCCCAGTCACAAGTTTTATTACCACAGTTTTGGAAAGAAAGCAGTCTTATCTCATGCCTCATTTCTCTGGGTGTAGAAAGTGAATTTTAAGGACTGTTGAGTTGCAGATGAAGACGGAGCCAGCCAGACCTTTTTGTCAATTGCACCTTGTTTATTGGCCCTCCATTTTAGTTTTCCTCTTTGTGAACACACACAGGATCTCTATGGTGCTCTTGGGTGGCATGTTGGCTATACAAATTTTGGTTGTCCAAGACGAGGTCACCTTTAAAAATGTAAAAAATATAATTTAAAATTTAGGTTAGTTGAGTTAACTCGGTATATATATTTTTTGCCTCTTGAAAGTTAGCTTATCCATTAGGTTATAATTTTCTGTTTGTCTGTCTGGATCATATATGATTCAGTGTGAGTAATTTTTTTCTCTTTTCCCCTCCCATTGTCTCTTTGCTTGTTCTGAAACTGATGATAAATATCTGACCTCGATAGTATGTATTTTTAAAAACTTTGCTTTTGCAACTTCCTAGTTGAATCCTTTATTACTATTTTCTTGTTCATTAATTCCTTTTTAACTTTTGCAGTTTAAACTTTGCCTTCTACTCAGTCTTTCATTTCCATTGCTTCTTTTAAAATTAAGACTTACTTTAGAAGCCTGAGCATAGTGACTCATGCCTGTAATCCCAGCACTTTGGGAGGCTGAGGCGGGAGGATTGCTTGAAGTCAGGGGTCCAAGACCAGCCTGGACAACAAAGGGAGACCCCATCTCTACAGAAACAAACAAACGAACGAATGAATACATGAAACTTTACTTTTACTTAAATTATTTATGTTCAGGTTTTTCAGTTAATTTGTTTTTTATTTCTACCAGGCTTGTTTCACTTTTGCTTTTAGAAAATAAATTTTAGAATTTTTTTTTATATTTGTCTTTTAGGTCTTACTAGGCATGCTACTTTTAGGTATTTTACAGACTTTTCTGTTTCTATTTTGTTTGAAGGGATTTCATATTTCATTTACTGTATTTATAGACTATTTTACATGTTTTCTTAATGTCAAGGTACAGCTTTGACTGGAAAATCCTCCCACTTCCCACAGTTCCTTCTTTTCTGGTGGCTTTGTAGACATTACTGGTTTCCCCTGACCACCTCCCAGCCCCTTCAGTCCAAAATCTGGTCTTTGACAACTCAGGGCACCTGCCTTCCTGTGATGGTGCATATGCCTGTATCTTTGTTCTGGTCAGCCTGGAAGTTGGATGATGTGGCTCAGGCTGTAGTATTCTCACTGTCCTAGGCACTCAGCTTCTGAGAAGCTGCACTTCTAGAAGCACACAGCCTACTTAACCCACAGGTAGCTTTTAGCAGAGGTTCACTTTCAGCCCAGTCTCAGCCTTACTTTCTTATCTTGGGTGGGCCACTTTTATTGTTTCCACGGATCCGAAATCTAGGCCTCCCACTGATATCCTGAAACCAGAGCCCAGCAGGTTTCTGTCCCTCTTAACTGTTCTGTATTTGTTTCATGGTAATGCTGGTCTCTCTCCCCACCTCCCCTTTTAGTGTAGACATGTCTTTTTAATTTCTTTTTCTACATTTTATCTATCATTACTTTTTATTTGAAGCAGGGTGGGTTTTCAAAGTAATTTATGATGTCATTTTGAGTGGAAGTCCAAGTAAGGTAAGTTAAAAAAATGGAATTATTTCTAGTTTGTTACATTTCAAATATACTTTGTATTTAACACTCTGCTGATTTTTTTGCATAATTATGATTTTTCTTTTTTTCTATTTTGTTTTAAAGATGTGGGGTATAATTCAGGATCGATTTAAAAAAAAATGATTTTGTGGTTCTTTTCATATTTTTTTAGGACGTAGAGGTTTTTCTCTGTATGTAGTTCAGCTAAAATGTATTTAGCTTTGTTGGCCTTATACTTTTGTAATACTTTTGAATGTGGTTAAGGGGAATTTGATCAGATGGATTGTGTACTTGCTGATGAAGTAGTCCTGAATGATTTTTACAGTTATTAGGAAAGTAGGGATGTGGGTATAGACAGTGTTTCTTCTTTGTTCCCTCCCGTTCCACTTCCCTTTCCCCTTCCCTGCCTTCACTTATGTTATTTACATGTACCTCTTTAAAATATGGAATTAGAAGATATTCTGATTGAGTAATCTTATTTAGGTTTGGTTATTTGAAGTTTTGCAAATTGTTAGAAGGCTGAAAAATTAATTGGAGCTTTTAAATGCTGAAATTGAACTTTGTTAATGTCTATTTGCTAATTTTTCTGAGTGATCACCTTTAAGTTTTGGATAGCGTCTCATTGAGTTCACTCTTTAAGACTTTTCTTCTGAGATTCTTGTCAAGTGATCAATTTACTTATGAATTACATTTCTCTGTTGGATTGGAGGCAATTCTTGGTTGTCACTCTGTTTCCCTGATTTCCTTCTCTTGAGAAATAGACATGTGGTTTTCATTTTTTTGTGCTTTTTCCTTTGAAGTCTCTGATTATTAAGAATCAGGAATTCTTACCTATGTTTAGAGAAGAGGTATTGGTGGTTATTTTCAACTTGACTAGATTTGACAATGTATTTAGATAAAATGCTTGACAATTTTTCTTAAGAAATATTGACAAATAATTAGATGGCTCACTTTTTAAGTTACTTCTAAAATAAGGAATTAATGTACAGACTTATTCTCAGTTTATATTTGTGCTTATTTAAGTTTAAAGTTTAGACTTTTAGTGTCTAAGACAAAGCATGAACAGTATTAGTACTTTTATTATGTTGAAAAATATTTATTATTATTATTAAAATAAAAAAATTTTAAAGTTACTTTTATTTTAACGTTGGAGTATGGAAATAAGGATCAGTTTTCCTTATTTTCTCAAATTGCTCTTGTCATTGCCCTGGAAATGGAAGAATCTTGAACTGTCCAACTTGCTGAGTAGGTTGGTATAGCACTTTGATATACTCATGTTTTCAGTATGTCTATTGTTATTTAGGGAAGGATAGTCCTGCATTACTAGAATAAGTGCTATGATGTCACAGAGACTAAAACTTTTATACTAAAAAGTGGTGTATTTTGTTAACTGAGATTTTATTTTCTTCTTCTTAAATGTGTTTAAGTGAGATTTTAATTTTCATTTGTCATTTTTGTCAATTTAGTTTTTGTATTTATATTTGCAGTCACTTTCTTTTTCTTTGTTTACTTTTTTTTACATTGGAAAATATAGTTTATTTATTTATTTATTTATTTATTTATTTATTTATTTTTGAGTTGGAGTCTCACTCTGTCACCTAGACTGGAGTGCAGTGGCCGCTCCTGGCCGCCGCAGCCTCGACCTGCTGGGTTCCAGAGATCCTTCCGCCTCAGCCTTCCAAGTAGCTGAAACTACAGGCGCGCGCTACCACACCCGGCTAATTTTTTTGATTTATTGTAGAGATGAGGTCTTGCCAAGTTGCCCTGGCGGGTCTCGAACCCGTGGGCTCAGGCAATCCACTCACCTCAGCCTCCCAAGGCGCGGGATTACAGGCTGAGCCACCGAGCCCGGCTGCAAATATAGTTTATTTAAAAGTAAAATAGAGTGAGAAAGAAAGAGGAGATTCACCTCTCCCAGGTAGGGTAGGGAAGGGGGCCCAAGCCAGGAAACATGGCCTGGCCATAGCTTAGCAAGGTAATGGGCACATGGCCTGGCAGTGGCCCTGTTTACTCTCTTCTAGGTTAAGCAGGTAGAAATACTAATGGTTACATTTATCTTTGAAGCAAATGTAACTAACTTAACTAACTTAGATATTGTGAGTTAAATTTTCTCCAGCTACTTGGCAGTTTTAAAATTTTGGCATACTTGCTATGTCACTTGGGAGGGAAGAGAATATTTGGTCAAGGATGAGGGTAGTTCACAGAAAGGGAGATGTGAAAGGTACTGGTTGTATAGAGGCGATAGCTACCACCCTTTCATAGCCCTGTACATTTATTATTGTTGTTTTTTGTGTTCTTTTATTGATTGTTTTAGTAGGCATTAAACTTCTTATCCTTTTAACCATTTTTCTGCTTTCCTAGCATCTTGAATATTAACTACTTTAGCATGCTCATTTAAACTACTTCCTATTTGTTGTTTTTAATAAGAAAATGAATACCATTTAAGATAGGATAAAAATTATTAATAGTTTGGATGCATTGTTTTTGTCTTTGCCTTTTAAATTAAACCTAGATTTCTATGCCCTTAAAACTCTCATTTTAAAATTTGAGAGTTAAAAACAGATACATATTTAAGTTGAAAGGTCAATCAGTATTACACCACTTATCCTTGAGCACACCAACGTACTTAATAAACTAGATAAATAGCAGTTAGAGGATAGAATTTTGTTTGAGGTAGTTGACAGTAAGTGTTTCAAACTGTGATTTTCAAGGTAAGTAAAACAGAAAACATCCAAGTTAGGAAAGTCTCATATTTTCATTGATAAGGTCAAATTGCGTTATTTTCATATGTTTAAGACAATACTGTACGTCATAATTTATGCTGTATTTAAAACAAGTAAACCTTTAAAACCATGGAATGCAAAAAAAAAAAAAACTCAGTTTTGATGAATTATTTAACAAAAATTATCAGATTGTTTGACAAGTTGCTTAAGTGATAGTGTTTTGGATTGCTTCCTGAAAAATATAGGACTTGAAGCTGTTGATGTAAGGCATATGGTGTATAATAAGGAGGAATGTAATTTAATTCAGATTTAGTATACTGAGCAACTTTTTGTATTCATAAACTTCATACACTTAACAAAAATGAACAGAGTTGAAAACTATTTCAAAGCAAATACTTCGTAAATTCCCTTTGCAGATTATGACAAATTGAAGTTGAAACATTACTATAAAACATTAATGATAAAAACGCAGAAAAATAATAGTGGGGGAACTTGATAATATTGCATGTATAAAACTTGATAAAGAGCATCTACAGAAAGCCTGTAGTAAGATTATTCTTCATGGTGTCCACAGACAGAATACTTTTCCCTCTAAGATTGGGAACAGGACAAGGATGTCTGTCTTCTGCTTTCATCATTCTTATTCAATATGATGCTAAAGTTCTAGCCAGTGCAGTAGGACAAGAAAAATAAATAAAAGTCATAAAAATGAGAAAGAAAGAAAAATAAAACTGACTCAATTTGCAGATGCTGTATTTATGTAGAAAATCCCAAGGAATCTGTTTAACATTCCCTCAAAAAAACCCTCTTAGAACTAATGAGTGAGTTCAGCAAGGCCACAGGATATAAGATAAACATACAAAAATCAATTTAATTTCTGTGTAATAACAGTGACCATATTAAAAATACAATACCACTTAAATTGCTAATACCACCCTCTCACCCCACCCCTGTTTAAATCTACCCAAGTGTAGGTCTTACATGCAGAAACTACACACTACTTTTCAACCATTGGTGCTGGAGTAGCTGGATATGCATAGTCAAAAAAATGTTTCCTAACCCAAATTTCACACCTTACCCAAAAATCTATTCCAAACAGATCACAGACTGAATGGAATATATAAACTATAAAATTTTTGCCAACAACATCAGAAAAAGAGAAAATCTTTGGGACCTAGGGTTAGGTAGAGTTCTTAGATCTGATACCAAAAGCACAGCCCATAAAAAGAAATTGGACTTTAATAAAATTAAAAACTTCTAACCTGCAAAGGAAAAAAGTAAAAATAAAAAATTATCTTGTCAGAGGATGAAAAGACAAGCTACAGAATTGTGAGAAAATATTTGCAGACCACATATCTGACAGAGTACTAGTATCTAGAATATATGAAGATTTCTCAAAGCTTGGTAGTAAAACGGCCAAATAGTCCAGTTAGAAGATGGGCAAAAGACATGAAGATACATATACAGACGACGAGTAAGCACATAAAAAGACCTTTAACACCTTGAGTCTTTATGGAAATGCAATTTAAAACTACAATGAGCTATCATTATACCACCTGTTCGAATGGCTAAAATAAAAAATAGTGACAGCCCCAAATGCTGATAAGGATATGGAGAAACTGGATCACTTATGTATTGCTGGAGAAAATGTAAAATGGTACAGCTACTCTAGAAAACAGTTTGGCAGTTTCTTAAAAAAACAAACTTGGTACTACCATTGAGTCTAGCAGTTGTCTTCCTGGATATTTATCCCAGATGAGTAAAATTGTATGTTTGCACAAAAACCTGTAACATCAGTGTTTATGGTAGTTTTATTTGTAAAAGCCCAAACTAGAAACAGTCCAGATGTCCTTCAACAAATGAAAGGTTAGACAAACTATATATCTGTACAATGGAATACTACTGGTTAACAAAAGTAACAAAACCCTTGAAACACAGTAACCTGGATATATCTCCAGAAAATTATGCTGATTGAAAAGGAAAATCCCAAAGATTACATACTGTATGATTCTATTTAATATAACATGCTTGAACAAAGTTGTAGGGAAGATTAGTGGTTGTCTGGAGTTTGGAGGGGTAGGAATGTGAGGAAAGTTGGTGTAGCGATAAAAGGGGAATGTGAAGAATCCTTGCTGTAATGGAAATGTCCTGTATTTTGACTGTATTAGTGTCAATATTTTGGTTGTGATATTGTACTATAGTTTTGGAAGCAGCTAGCAGTGGGGAACTGGATAAAGGATGCTGCGTGCGCTGGATCTTTTGGTTTTATTTCCTATAATTGCATATAAATCTGTTATCTCAAAATAAAACTTAATTAAAGTTTATCTTTTTCTTCTTTACTTGGTAGAGACTCAGTTGCTGTTTTACTTAGCTTCTTGGCATCTGTATATATGTTGCTGGATATATAAAATTTGAACTCAGATCAATATCTATTTCTGTGACTTCCATCCTTTATTTGTTATTGAAAATTGAGGATTTTTGAACAATGTGTCCTTTAATCTTGGCATAGATTTTTTTCCTTTCTTTCTTTTTTTTTTTTTTTTGAATTGGAGTCTCACTCTGTCGCCCAGACTGGAGTGCAGTGGCCGCTCCCGGCCACCGCAGCCTCGACCTGCTGGGCTCCGGCGATCCTTCCGCCTCAGCCTTCCAAGTAGCTGGAACTACAGGCG